>VZRJ01008541.1:0-145991 GCA_013397565.1 Ptilonorhynchus violaceus | reverse complement strand
GGGGGGAGAGGGTGATTTTTGGGGGGATCTCAGCAGATGCCCAGCCCTGAGCGGGGTGAATGCCCTGGAAGGTGGGCTGGCACTGCCGCGGGAGCCTCGCAGGGCGGCTGCTGCTGCTGCTGCGGGCTGTGCGCGCCTGCTCGGCAGGAAGTTCGCAGCCTGGGACCGAGGGGCTAATTTCATTATGCAATGTTTGTAGCCAGAGTCAGGAGTTTAATTATGTCTTTCCTCTTCTTGTTGGCTCTCAGCAAAGTCACGTCTGCTCTGCTCTGCGCGATGCTCAGCCATGCCTGCGAGAAAGTGGGCTTGTTACACAGCGGGGAGGTGGGGACGGAGGCTGCACATCCAAGGGGTTGCGGTTGGAGTCCCTGCTTGGGTCCCTCCCACCACCCGGTGGTCCCGGTGCTCACCCCCGTCACCGGTCGCTGATGCCAGGCTGGGAATTTGCATGTGGTCCTTATGACCCAGAGAGAGGGGATGTGTGCAGCCGCCTGGCTCTGGGATCGCAGCTCCCTCTCGGAGTATCCCCCGTGCTTGGCTGCAGCCTCTCCGTTGCTGTGTGCAGCCCACAAGGGTCGGGATGCAGGTCGGGATGCATCCATCCCCACTCGCAGACAGTGCCAGGAGACCAGCCAACACCCCTTCTCCTTCCTTCTCTCGGGGTTGTCCTCCCCCAGGACTCTTCTCGCTGCCAGAGACGGCCAACCCTGGCTGCTGGGGAGTGGGGCTGCTGGGGCTGCTCCAGCACCTGGATTTACGGTGCTTTGATGTATTCCTCCCTTCCCCTTGCAGCAGATGCTCCGAGTAAATCAGCACCGCGCCGCTCCGCACCAGCTGGGACTTTGGCCCTGGAAGACTTCGCCGTGGCCTCCAATCAATACACCAAGACATCAACCCAGGCTGAGCAGGGAGGGCAGTAGCTGCCTGCCAGCCCACCCCACTCACCCAGAGAGCATCCTGCAGCCTGAGGCAAGGTTAGGAGAGCCAGGATGGTCCCCAGAGCAGTGGAGAGGAGGTGTCTCGTGTGCGTGCATCATTCCCGGGGGGGAAAAGGGCTCTGAGAGTCCTGGATGCCCATCCTGTCTTGATGCCTTTATCTTTGCAGCGCTTTGGAGAGAGCTTGCCTGGAAGCAAAGCAGCCATGCGTGGGGATTTTTCACCTTCAGGTTTGCTGTTGAGCTTATTTAGCTGGAGGATGGGCTTAATGGTCCAGGCTTAGCGGAAAGAAAGGGGAAAGTTTGCTCAAGACAACCTAATTGATCTTAATGAGACAGGAAGGGCTTTGTGCTGCAAACACCAGTGTTTGTTTTGTGAGTTTAATGCATTTTCTGGCTGGCTTTGATTACTCTGGGGAAGTCCTCTGGCCTAATAAACGGAGCCATAGGGAATTAGAACTGATAATTTCAGATGCTGCTCTCAGCCCAAAACAGCTCAGCCTTCCAGGGGGGAAACAGAACTGGGGAAAAGGTAATTGCACTGGAGTCAATTAGCTCCCAATTACCAGCCAGCTTTGGCTCTGGTGGGTGAGCAGCAGCCAGGGCTGGGTGCCCAGGGATGGGGCACATCGAGTGGTGTCCTCCAGTGGAGTGACAGCGAGCCCACTTGGGCACCCAACAGGGAGCTGGTGCTCTAAAAGAGCCAGGAAACTGTGGAAAGCTTTGCGGATTTTACTTCCAGCTGATAATGATGAAAATGGTTGTTGTCAGAGGGAAAACTGTTTTTCAAACCCTGGCCATTTGGATCGTGACTTTCCTAGAAAATGGTGTAATTTCTGCTTTCCTCTGCACTGAAAAATGGGGCCACAATGTGGTTTTGTGCTTTTTATTGGTATTTCCTTAAATGGAAGGGGGGAAAATGACTTTGAATCTCACAGCTGCTGCTGAAAAGGTGGTTCTCTGGAGAGCAATGTTTTCCACTGAGAGATTTCTTCATGCCTGTTAACAGCTGCCTGTCCCCATGAGCTCCCTGGGGGGCAACCATATCCAACCCTGTCCCAAGCCAGGACTGGGACAGGAGGTGGCTGAGCTCATGGTAGTGATGGACCTTGCTCCTGCAGCCACGGCTGAGAAATGCCCCCTGAGATGGCAAGACCTGGCGTGTCTTGGGAAAACGAGGGCAAGAACAGGGCTGTGCCATTCCTGGTACCACCCACTGCACCCTGGCTGAGGAACTCCATGCTCGTCCCCCTGGGCACGCCTGGCATGGGTAGGCGAGGAAAGACCCTGCAAGTGAGGGGCAGGCAAGGAAAGGCAAGGCAAGGGAGGAATTGGTGAGGCAAGGTGGTGGAGGGGTAGACAAGGAATGGTGCCAGGGGAAGGCAGACACAGCTCCCATAGGGTTGCCAGCCCCTGGAGTCAAGTGATGCCTTCTCATGGCAAGGAGAGGAGTTGGTGGAAACACAGCAGCTTCTTAGAGCTTCCCTTCTAGACAAGAAAAATGTAGAGACAAATCACTGCAAGGTCTCTTTGCTTCCATCAGTAGGAGGGAAAAGAAAATGCTCATTTGTCTTCTTTTCTTCCCTTTCTTCCTTTCTTTCTTGTTTTTGACCTTTGCAAACAAAACTCACTTAAAAGGGTTTCCCTCCCTGAAATTCCTTCCCCCTGCTCCAAACCCATCCCTGTGGGATGCAGCGTGTGGCCAGTACACGGCTCTGCACAGCTTCAGGGACAAGACAAAGCCACTTCCCCATTGTCCTCAGCCTCTCCTGGCTGCTCAGCCACCTGCCAGAGACATGCCAACACCCCAGGGACGGGCAGAGTCCCGGGGACAGGGGCTGAGCAGCGCCAAGGGCCTGAGTCACGGGGACGCCATGCCTCTGCATCCCAGGGAACGTCATGGGAAGAGCAGAGAGGGAGAGAAAGATTATTTATAGCTGCAAGAGCAATTATACAGAGCTGGTGTAGAGGAGCTGGCAGGCTGCTGGCTGTGCAGGCACAGTCACAGAGCTGTGGGATGGGGGGCTGGGAGCTCACGGTGCGATGGAGGGCAGGGCTGTTCCTGCCAGGTCACGCTTGACCACCTGGCTGGCTGCACTCCGTGGGAAGAAAAGGAATAGTCACTGTCCATTTCTGCCTTTTTCAGCTCAGTATAGCTCTGGGTTCCAGTCCCCAGCGCCCCATCGCTCGGCTTCCTTCAGAGCTTGGAAAATCCCCTTTGCTGCTCTCTCGCCCCCTTGGACCAGAGATTTGTTCCGCTCATCGCTTCTGCTTCCCAGATCAATTTACCACTTTTCACATTGATTGCTGTCTATTTTCCCACTCTGGCTGTTGGTGCATTTGGGGTTTTTATTGCTAATTACTCTTCTTGCTCCTCTGCTGGGGGAAATACTTCCCAATCCATTTTTAACTGATGTTAAGGGCATTAAACAGTATTTACTAGAGACAAACATTTTTAAATCAGTCAGTCTGGACAGGCTGCTTTGGCTTGCAGCTCTTGTCAGAGGCTAGTGATGCCCTGAAATACTCTCTAGTACCCAAACCTGTCAGGGCTGAGACAAGGCACAGTCTCATTGTGCAATTTATGGTTGGAGACCAAATGACTGTATGGGGAATGCTTGGCTGGAGACTGCCAGGGCGAGACAAAAGCTCCCTGCAGAAGCCCAGGCAGCTGCAAAGTTGGGCTGTATTTAATTCCAAATGCCTGGAGGGTTCCCGTTTGATTTCTGGGAGGATTTCAGGCTGAGAGCTAATAGGGATATAGTTGAGGTACATCTAAGGCTCTTTGCAAACAGCGTACGGGCACCTGCTGAGCTTTTCAGGAGGAGCTGTGATGGTGCTGATTTCTCTGCTCAGCGAGGAGACATCCCAGGCAGCAGGAAGGCCAGGGGAAGGCGGGTTGCACAGGGCGTGGCGACTCCAGCACCACGCAGTTCCCAGGCAGGGCAGTGGGCAGGCAGGCTTCAGCCCTGGCAAGACAAACTGCCCAGGAACAGCTTTGGAGGCAAATGGTGGCCTTTTGATGCGCTTTAGACAGAGACAAATGATGCAGGCCCAGAGCTGTTTGGGTCACAAGAACTTCTGTGTGATGAGGGAGATCTATCAGCTGAGGTTTATTAATCTAAGATCCTGGCTGGAGCTGTCGGGTCAGCCAAGCCCCGGAGTTGCTGGCCTTGCTCCTTGCCTGGCTTGGCGAGGCACAGCCCAGGAAGGCTCTGCACAGCATCCCCCCCTTCCCTTGGGGGTTTTTCAGTCATTGGCAAACATAAAAAAAAGAAAAAAGAGGTTGAGGAATCTGGCCAAACTCTCTTCTAGAAGGTTGCAAGCTCAAGCCTCAGAAATTAGGCAGGGCTAGTTTTATGGTAGTCAGTTTGACCCCTGTTCTGCCCCCATCAACATTACCATGCAGTGTTTAGTTAAATCATCACTTACTCCTTTCTCCTGGGGCTTTTCACTCATTCCAGTGCACATGGAGCAAAATTAAAGTTGTGCAGGAACCACAAATCTGGCCTTCCCCAACATTTGAGTACTTACCTCGCTGCCTGAGCAATGGTTTTTTTTAACAGAGCCTTTTTGTCTGTAGGATCTTAAATAATTTGGTATCAGTTCCATTCCCACTGAAGTCACTGGATAATTAGCTCCTGGTTGTAAGTGAGCAGCACATGGCATCGTTCCCTTGCCTCCCCAAATGTGAGGCTTTGCGTGTCGTGGGGTTTTTCTATTACTAGCAAATGCCCCAAGAGGCTCCTGATTCACATGCTGCAGACCAGGCTTCTACATTAAAAACCCATTTAAAGTTCCCCAGCAAAATGTGCGAGTTGGAAATGTTAAATTGTGTTAATTCTGTCTTGAATGTCCCAAGGATAAGCAAGGCCAGGATGCTGCTCTGGGTTCCCATACCCTGCTCCGTGCTAATGTGCACTAATTTTCCTGGGGAGCTGGAGATATCGCTGTCGAGAGGGGCTATTACAAATAGGTTACTGGAGCTTTGTGCAGGGGAAAATGGGTTTATTTTCTGCAGAGAGGATGGTGAATTTGCATCTCAATGAATGCTTTTTCCTGGAAGGAATTTTCCATTATAGGAAAAATAAATTCTTCTTGTGGCTAAATTGCTCCAACCACTTCATCTGTGGGATGTGTGTTCCCAGCCCTTGCAGCCCGTCATGGAGGTGCTGGCAGGGAAGCCCTGGCCTGGCCAGAGGGTGCTGCAAAGAGGGAAGGAGTGAAGCCAGCCCTCCATGCTCTGTGCTCTGGCTGCACTGCACAAGTGGCTGGGCTGGAGACGACTTCTGTGATGGGCAGAGCTACCCAGTGTCTACCTGAGGCTGAAAATACCACAGCAGCTGGAGCAATGGGGGGCCACAGGGAGGGGGGGTGTGAATTTTAGCTGCATGGGAAGACACAGCTTTGGAAAGGAGCAGATAATCGTGGTGCTGATGAACTGCATGAATCATTTAGAAGGATGTAATCTTGCGCCATATGTTATGTGTCAGTACGTGGAGAATGTGTCACATCCATTAGGATAATAATTGCACGGTTCGTCTCTTTTTGGAAAATAAAAAATAAAAAAAAATAAAATTCTCTAGACTCAGCAGCACTTGCAGGGCAGAGCTAGGCTGTGTTCCTGTGGCAGAGACTGGGTACGGAGGGCAGGCACCTGAGGAAGCATCAGGCTGTGTCAAAGAAGAAGAGAAAGAAACAGCTGGGTGGGAAGGATGGGAGAGGAAATACTGCTTCAGTGGGCCAAGAGGCCTAAATAAACCATGAGCCTTTCCCTGGGCATCTGCGAGGAGGTCAGGATGGATGCCAAGCCCTGGGTGTAGGAAAGCCAAAGGCTTTTGAAGACTCACATCTTCCCCATTTCCAGCCAGAAATGCTCCAGACTCTGAATTTTGTTACGGCTTTTCTGCGAGATTAAAAGCCCCCTCTGCTGCTGGAGCTGCCCCCCTTGCTAGGTAGGGCTCTGCAGCCATGAGGTGTCCCTGTCCTTCTGCAGCTCCCTGGAGCACTGTGCTGGAGAGCCCTGGGGAGCAGGATGGGTGGCAGGGGCACTGGGCGAGCGGCCGTGTCCACCCACGTGCTGTGGGGCAGCGTATCTCTGGCAGCTCCCATGGACCATGGGCCGAATTGCCCTCCCAAGGCATGCCCGGTGCCACGGCTCCGGCCAGGAATTAGTTTTCATTAGCGGTTTTCCAGGCTTTTAGGCAGCCAAGCAGCCATGCCTGAAAGACTCTGGGGTGAGCTGTCGTTATTGCACAAAGGTAGCTAAGCTCCCAAATCCTATTAGTGGAGAGGAAAGAGACACTGAGGATGACCTGAGGCAAGGCAGAATCCGGCTGCGACAGCCAGGGAAGGGCAGCATCGCCCTCCCTCACACCTCCCTCACCCCACACCGCCAAGGCCGATGGTTCTTTCTCCCCCAGGCAGCCAACCTGGTGCAGCCTGCATCCTTCCCAAACTACCTGACCTCCGTGGTACCCACCATCCGCACCAGGACTGCCCAGATCACACGCCTCCTGACACCATTCACCAGGCTCCTCTGCCTGCTCCTCCTTCCACGAGTGCCTTTATACGTGGAGGAGCTAAAATCCAGCCTGAGGCCACCCCATCAAGCAAAGTCACGGCTCTCCTGCTGACTAACATTGGCTTGGCAGGTGAAGGTTACTGTGCAAATTAACTATATTTAGCCTCCCAGGTTTTTGCGAGACACTTGATTCAAGCATTGCATGACATTTCTATTTTTAAAAAATAATGCTGCCTAACATCCTGAAGTCAAGAGGCAGAAAAATTGGTCAGGCTGGAAATTGCCATGAGCAGGGAGTCATCACCCGTGGCTCCTGCCGTCGACCCAGGGAGGCCTCTGGGATGTCCCACTCCACGGGCAGGGAGCCAGGCAGCGCCCAGGAGTGGTCCTGTGGGCATGCACAGACCCTCCCACACACACACCCACATGGATGCTCCATGGGACAGGGCTGCATTTTCACTCTAGGAGGCAGAAGGAGGGCTCTTGTGCACAGCCTCTCCTGTCTTGCGCTGCCCATCCCACTGTAGGAGCTTCCTGCCCTTTTGTGCAAATCCTCAGCATTCACTGAGACACTTCAAATTTCATAGATCTAATTTATCCCCCCCTGCTCCTCCTCCTGTCCAACAGCAAAAGCCCATAGGGCTTTTAAAAGTGCAGCAGCATCAAGACACCTTCAAAGTAACACATTCCCTGCAGCGATGAGGCACCGGTGCCTCTTTCCAAAAATCACAGCAGTGAGAGGTGCTGAATCCCTCCCAAAACGAGAAGCCCTGTGGGACAGGGCTCTGCTGAGCTCACACACTGTCACCTTCCACTCTCCAGCAGTGATTTTTAGGCCCACAGGGCTGAAAATAGTCACAGAAGGGAATGGTGTGCTGACTTTTCTGTCCAAGCAGTTTTTATCCTTCTCTGATTGTCTGGAGTGTCCCTTGGACCTTCAAGTGATAAACTGCCCAAAAAAAAAAAGCTAGTGGGGTTTGTAGTTTTTTTTCCCTCTTCATGGCAGAGCATTGCAAAGGGCTGAACAAGCCCCCCCTCGTGACACAGGGGAACAGTGCCTGTCCTGCATCTCAGCTCCTAAACTGGGGAGACTGGGAAACTTTTAATTCACCAGAAATTCCAGCAGAATTTTGAAGAAGAAAATGCCATTACCCAGGAGGGACTGTGGCTGTGACTGGAGCTGTAGAGCGAGGACCAGCTGGGAGTTTGCCAAAGAAATGCTCCTCATCCCTTTCAGGATGTGGGGATCCCTTTCAGGTCCAACACCAGACCAAGATTTTGGGGATTGGATGCCAGTATCACACCGCCCAGAGCCATTTTACTTTGCATTTCCCACCCTGACAGTGCAGTTGGGGCTGGGAGCAAGGGAGGACCAAAGCACAGCCACCTCCAGAGAGCTTCCTGACACTTTTCTGCGTGTTATACTCTCTGTCAAGTGATTTTCACCCCCAGCAAGTTCCAGGCAGCGTGGTGTGCAGTGAAGAATACAATAAAATTGAATTATTCTGGCGCGAGAAATTCCTCTCCTCCCCATTTGTCAAGCTTTCTGCATCTCATTCCAGAAGAAAAATCACCCAGCGATCCATCAGAAGGCGGAAAAACCACAAAACCTCCACGGCAGGTGTGTTCATGGCACAGCATCTGAGCAGTCCCTGGCGTGCTCAGGCTCCCTGCCAGGCTCCTGGATCCCCCCCCCAGCCCATCTCCCTGGTGCTGTGCCCCTCCGTCCCCAGTGCCAGGCGATTCCTGACAAAATAATCCGCAGTGGAATAGCTGCTGTGTGATGTCAGGCAGGACAGTCCCGGGTGAGGCTGTTTCCAGGGGCAGGTTTCCGTTGTTCCCGTGGGGACTGGAAGTGGGACGGTGCTGCAGGGGTTGTGCTCCCTGAGCTCCCCCTCCACGTACAGCGTGCCAGGGAACTCAGCTGCAAAGATGAATTTCATATTGATTTCTATAGCTGGAACCCCTGCCTGCTGCAATTCCTTATTAGGGAGCTGAGCAGCACACGGCGATGGAAAACTGCAAGGATGGCTTGAACTGATGAAGGGTTTTCTGAAAATCCAGGAGAAACTGGAAAAGCTACCAAGGAGGAGGAAAATACTCTGCTCTAAAAGGGACCAATGGGGAGATAAAGAGTTTTTCAGGCTATGTGTTTCTTCTTTCTTCTGAAGGGAAATGATACTGAAATTCACATCTTCCTCCAGAAGATTTTGATGAAATAGCATTTTTTGAATTGAATGACTGCGTTAAAAGGTGTCCAGCCAGCTCTCTTCTGCTTTACCACATCTGTTTTATCTGTGAACACAGCTTCTCTCAACAGACCAAGTACTTTCTTTCCATAGCCTTTTTATTTTTTTGGGACTAGAAAAGGTCAGACTCCATAGCTTGTTTGAACTTCATAAAAGAAGCTGTATTGAACTTAGCAGATGTCATTGAGATGAAGGAAGCAGCAAGATGTGGCTCAGGGGCTGGATGGGTGAAGGGCTGGGGAACAGGACAGTTCAGGGACAGGAGCTGGACTTGATGATCCTTGTGGATCCCTCCCAACTCGGGATATTCCACCATTCTATGATTCTTTAAGCAGGATATCAACAATACCAGAGAACTTAATCCTTTCCTTGCAAAGGGTTGACTTTGCAGCCTAAGGGTTTCTTCCCTGCCCACCCTTCCAGCTCCCAGTGTCTCCTGCAGTGCAGTTCCTCTCTCTCTGAGCCGAGGCTGCCTGCACGCTGCCAGCTGGCAGGAATTCCCTTTGACAGCCCGAATCCGTCAGCAGCCAAATACCTTGAACTCTGGAAGGTATCGCCGTAGAGATTAAAGAAAAATAAAGGGGCTGTCATTTCAAAGAATTTACGTCTTTAAAAAAAAAAAGAAACTCACAAGCCTTTTTCCTGTTTAAAAAGTATAAATTAAAAGTCAGTGCTTTTTGTTTTGGTCTGTGTAATGCTGTTTTTAAAAATTGCTTTTCAGAGAGGTGCTTTGCCCTCACCCAGCAATGGTAGCCAGGGCCAGGCTCTGCCTCAGCACCACCCTGGTTTCTCCGGTTGCAGAGCTGGACAAGTCAACAAATCTCTGCTCTTTTTCTCCTCTGATAATTTTGAAGAGTAGGAATGACCTGTCATGGTTATTTTCTGTCATTGTCAACAAAACAGAGCACTCCTTTTGTGGCTTGTAAATACCAAATACCTTAATAATGTCATACCATTATGCAAGAAACCATTTCTTTGACTCTTTGATGAAAGAAGCTTTCCAGTATGACTGGTTTGTCACAACCCTTTGTGGTTTTCTTTGAATGGAACCAAGAATTCTGTTGCTTCCAATTAAAAAAGAAAAAGGAAATATTACATTTATGGGGACAGGGTGTCACTGAATGCTTCACCATTTTTTTCTCTTTTTTGAGTGGGAGGAGACAAATCCCACTTTCCAAATTCTGCTCCAAGACATTTGGCCAAACGTTTCCCCCAGTCCTGGGCAGCACTGCCCAGGAACCCCTGGCTAGGAAAGCAATTCCAGGAGCTTTGCTGCTGCCTTCCATCCCTTCCATCCCCTCCATCCCCTCCGTCCCCTCCCTCCTCTCTCCCAGAGAGCCGTGGGGAAATGCTGCTGCTTCCTGGCAGTCACAGGCACGCACACCACAGGAACCTCTGTGCCCACCAAACCTGCTCTCAGATAAGCAAGAAATACACATTAATCTAATTATAACCATCCTGTAGGAGCAAATATTTAGCTAATGAAATCAAGGTAAGGAAAAAAAGAGCTCGTTTGAAATAGAGCTGACCAGGCTTTATACGAATGACATCCTTCCCGAAAGCAATGTCATTCCCTGTGCTCCTGGAGATGTCGTGTCCCCAGCATGGCCCCTCTGGCTGGCCATGCACCTCAGCCAGCTGGACACCGAGCACGAGGGACCTCAACACCCTTGTGCTCACAGAGCAGGACCAAGCAGACCCACACGGCATCTGGGAACCACAAACCTTTCCAAGGCTGCCAGAGCCAGAGTGCCCCAGCCCCGTGCAGCCACGGGCAGGGTCAGAATGGGGTCTGTCCTGGTGCTCAGCCCCCAAGCATCACCCAGAGGTGCTCCCCTGGGGTTATTGCTGTTGGGCTGTGATGGCTCAACTCATTAAACCTGATGGTTTCTCTGTGCATTTCATGTTCCTCTGCAGCCCCAATTTACACCTCAGTGAGGATTAAGAGCCATTGCTCTGCCACGTTCCCTGAAGGACCAGTTCCCTGCATCCCTTACAGATCCCAGGCAACAAATGAGAGGGACTGTCCATAGGGAAAGCAAGAGCAAAGTCTTTCTTACAGAACTGGCCTTAACTGCACAGTAAATTTGGGTTAATTATGAACACATGCTCCAAGATAAAACTTGAAGGAAGAGCTGAGCATCAAATACACAATGAATCTAATTAACGTGAACACAGCTAATTAGATTTGAATCTGTTCACAATATTGCATGTGTGAAACTGCTGGCTTTATGGGAGTAATTAAAAAAGTTAAGTAGGCTTGGATTCACAAATTCAGCAGCCCCAATGATTTCCTTTTAAGCACGTGGTCTTTCCATATATTGTTGTTTTATTTTATTTCTTGAAGAAAATGTCAGTTGTGGGCCAGTTGTTCCCCCAGAAGTTGACAGATTTGAGTTCCCAGAGCTGCTGCCACTCTTGAACGGGGAGATAGGGATCTGCAGGAGGAGCCATTTGGCACATCCATTTAGGTGAAAAAATGTCTCCTGCCTGGGAAATTGTCTGCAGAGCAGCAAGGGTGGGAGCCCAGTAGGGGCTTCCCATGGTTAGGAATGATGGACTCAAGGCAGGTCCTGCCCTTGCAGGCCATCCTCCCTGCCTGCCACACTCTGGGGGCTGGACCACGGCTCCTGAGCACACCGGAGCAGCACTGGGAGGCAGTGGGATCATCCCAGGGCCAGCCCACTTGATGGGAACTGGCATGGGGCAGGGCTGCTGGGGGATAAAAGGCAGCTTCAGGCTCATGGGGATGTTTTAGGGGTGTGAGTAAGGCTGGGAGTGTGGCACAGGCTCTCAGGAAGAATTAGAAGCTGCTGTAAGGTACTCACACCAGCTCTGGGAGGCTGTAGGGGAAGAATTTGTGGCTGAAAATATGATGTTTTGCTACTTCCAGTGATATCTGAAATGGTGAGTACCTGTGGGATAAGCAGCCTGGTGGGACAGCCCCTCTCCCTGGGAGGGAGCAACCAAAGGATGAAGCCTCTTGGAGCTCCACTGGGGAGCCAGGAGCCTCCTGGACAAGGGCTGTGTAGGGTAGCCAGCAAATTCTACTAGTCCAGCCCAAAGTCCAATGCAGCTCCTGGGGTCCCTTGCAGTCTGCTGTCCAGTGATGGAGGGGGCCTCTCCGTGCAGTGGAAGTACCTGTGTTAAATAAGGTGCATCACATATGTTAGAAAGGCTTAGCCCCCTAATGGAATTGGACTAACCTGAGTCCTTAAAGCTGTTTCTTTGACAGTTTGTTCTGGTTTTTTACATCAATTCTAAAGGTGAGATTTTTTTTTTAAAGGAACTGTGCTTTTTGGTCTGTGTTTCATGCTTCTTACTCCTGCTGCTGCTTTTCACTGTCACATAAAGATTGGTCTGGTTCAGGGTCCTGACAGTCTCTTTATAGCTGGAAATCCACTGCAGCTGATGCTGTTGGTTAAAGGTTGCCCTTGTGATCATCCCATCCTCTGATCAGTGGATCCAGCCTGGACCAAAGCCCTGCACACACTCTGCACAGCCCCTGATTTGCAGTTCCTGCCCCGTTCCTGCTGCCTCAGGAGCCTCCTGCCCGGTTTTGTTGTGTCCTACCTGGGGGGAAAAATGGATTTTTGTTCAAGCTAAGTGTTTACAAAGCAGAGGAAATGAACAGGGTGGGGGAGATGCGATGGAAACTTGCCTGGGAATTTTGGACACTAGTACATCCAGCAGAGACAGTTGGCTTTACTTAATTAAAATGATCGTTGTGCTGAAATACCTAATCAGATTCAGGCACCTGTAGCCAGACAACCACAGTATTATGCATTGGCTCTCGTGGCAGTGATGTTGCTGCTGCACTCGGCGGCTCTCGCCTGGCACCGTGTCAGATGGATGCTGTGGTTCACAGGGCTCCCACATGTGGTGGCCCCTTCTCAGGGACAGCCCTGCAGAGCAATTTTCCAGCGTGGAAAAAAAATGAACTTGACCTTTTGCATGCACCTTTCAGCCCCAAAGTGCTCGAGGGTTGAGCTGATCAGGAGACATCTTCTGTCACCACCCTGGCAGCAAACACTCAGTGGCCACTGAGACAGGCCCTAGCAGCAGCCATGGGTTTCAGGAATGTTGGGCTTTTAGAACTCCCAGCCCCAAGATCAGAGTCTGAAAAGGTGGGATTCACGGGGTATGTGTCTTGTTGGGAATGCTCAGCTCGTAGAAACATGTCCAGGGCTGCAAGGAGCTGGAGCAGGCAGTGGAGTCTGTGCTGGGCCAGTCCTGCATGGTCCTGGGGATGGAGAGTGGTCTCAGCCTGCACTGAAGTGGCCGTGGCACGTGGCTATGTGCAGACCCTTGGGTTTGTGTCAGTCTCTGCCACCATGGTGCGGAGCTTCCTTCCGCCTCTGGCAGCAGATCCCAGGACGCACAAGCTGCAGCAGTGGCTGCCTGTGCAATCCTGTCATTGCACCCACACCCTCCCAGCGCCCTGTGTTGGACCCCGCAGACCCTCCAGGCCTCCCCCAAGCTGGGAGAGGGGTCTCCAGGGCTTGGCTTGCGTGGCTGAGCTCAGATAGCTCTGTCAGGCCATGTGTGTGGGAGCTGGCTGAAGTCAAGACCAGGAGATTGCCAAGTGCTGATGTGCAGCTTTGTCTAACAATTGATCCAGAGGCAGAGGGAGCTGGGAGTTAATGAAGCTGGCTGTGGATTTAGACAGGTGAAGATTGCTTGTGTTCCCTTAATGGGCATAAATCACCGGCAGTGGTTTTCCATTCCTTACTGTTGGAATGCTAAGGGCTCTCCTGCAGCCTCATGAGGTGTTGTAGGGTCATGATGCAGCTTTTGGACCAGGCACCCTCCTGCGAGGGGGACATCCCCACCTCTGGGGAAGATGGGATGCTGCACAGGGAGCAGCAACCAGGGCACAATTTTGGGTGCTGGGAAGGAGAGTGAAACCCCTGAGCTGCTGGAACAATTTCATGAGTCACCGCGTCCCGAATTTCACTCCAGCCCACCCATCTGTCATGACTTGGCTGCAAGACAGAGCCGTGAATGAGCGATCTTCCCACACAGAGCGGAGCAGAAACAGACGGGAATACGCCCCGTATTTCCAAAGTGGGGGTTTTGATTACCGCGGAGCACAATAACTGACAGGCGCCTTGTGGAGTAATTATTGTTGTGGAAGTGCAGCCAGCGCCGCTCGCCTTCGCGCGCGCTTGGGAGAGCGGCCCTGGCAGCGCCGGGAGCGGCTCCGAGGGGGATGGCTGCGCTTGGTGGGGCAACGAGGGCCTTTGGGGAGGAGGAGCACGGGGGCTAACGGGGAGAGGGAAACGGTGCCACGGAGCGTCGAAGGCTTTGTCTCCGCAGGGCACGCGAGCTCCTCCGGGAAGCCGGCCAGGAAGTGGCAGGGCTCCAGCGAGAGATCCTGTAGATCATGGTAATGTGACCGCGTCTCGCAACCGCGCGGCGCGTGCGAGGAAGGGGTGCTCAGATCAGCTGAGCTTCGTCCTTCCCGAGGTTGGGAGTTGATGCATCTCCCTGCTGGAAGCGCCCTGACGGCGCGGTGACGCTCACAAGCCCTGGCGCTGGCAGCGGCGCACGAGGAGGCCGCGGGAGATGGGTGTGTGGTTTGCTCCTCGCGCCGAGCCCTTTCCCTCCTGTCAGCTGCGCAAATTGGAGTTATTGCCACAGTGCTTCCCGGTCTTCTTGGAGCCAAGAGCACATCAGTACTTATTTTGGTTAATTTACGCTCGGTTTCCTGCACGGAGCTTCTTGCGGTTCTATCCCCAAAAATACGTTCAGAGGAAAAGGTCAGCTCTTCAGGGCCCAGCACTCTATAAAGCCCATAGTAGGGGAATATAATACTGCAGATAGAGCAAAATTGGTTTCTCTGTTACTGAAAACCCCTCAGGTCACTGGCTTGTTTGCCAGGCTCTGAGTAGTTCATTTCTCTCCATTTCAACTTGTTTCCTAAAGTACTTCCCAGGGGGTGCCCGGCACCTCCACTGCCCAGCTTGGAGCTGCAGGGTGCAAAAGCCTTGCTCCCAACTCTGACGGTGGGATATAACTGGGTTTGGAAATTATATTTGACCCTCCTTGCTCACAGAGGCTTTGCTAGTGGCAAAGTGATATTTCTGTGGGGGAGAATACCCTCTTCGCTGTTTGGTGAACAGCTCGCTCACTTGCTGTTCCCGCTTGGGCAGCACCACGCAATTTTGGAACCAGTCCTTGTCCAAAGTCCATTTCATTTCAGAGCAAATCAAACTCTGGCTGTTTTCTTCCAATTGTGTTTCTGGCTTGTGAGGAGCAGAGGCAGTTCCAAACAGAGATCTTTCTCTTGAATGCTAATGAATACCAGGGGCCATCAGAGACCTTCCCAGCAGGTTCAACATACTGGCCTTTCTTAAAGGGGGTGGGGGAGAGGATACTTTTTTCCTCTCCTAGCTTAAGTATCCTTTTCAAACTAGCAGTGGGTAGGATGGCCCTCAGCTTCCTCATGTTTCTGCACATAGTGTTGAGACACCCAAGGGCATCTTTCCTTTCCCAGGGAAAAGAAGCTGATCCATTGTCCAGTGACTTCCAAGCTGGAGAGGGATGTACAGGGAAGCTGCCATGAACCTGTGTGGTTGGGGGAAAAACTGGTTGTCGGGCTGAGTCCTGTCTCCTGAGAGTCTGGGTAAAACCTCGAACTTGTATTCAGGGAGCATCCAAACATGCATGTGTTATGAGCCAACTTACCTCCCTAAACTCATTTGCAGAAATTAATTTCAAGAAGCATTCTGGTAAAAAAAAATTCTTACTGTTTCAGTGACCAGAGATGTGGTTAAAAAAAAAAAAAAATCCTTATTTCACATTGAACACAGCACTTGATTCAACTCATAAGAAAACACGTTGGTAAGTACTGCAGAACAAACCCATTCTCATTTAAATTTAGCTTGATTTCTAAATGAAACATTTCTAATAGATCACTGGAGCCTTTCAAGATTGTTTCTATTTAACATTATGACTTAGCAACTATCACATTTGGTGAAAGGAAAAACACTTTGCCAAATGTACGCTCATTTAGGCGAGCCTGAAATGGCGAACAGCCTCTAAACAGATGGCCATGTTTTCTGAACCTTGTTTGGGGCCCACTGACACTGAGGAGCCAGGTTGAGCTGTTGTCCTGGATGTTTCTTCCAAGCATGGAGAAGTCCCAGGTCTTTCTCTCCACCCGTATGACACTGGGTGATGTTTTGGCAAGGCGTGCAGGCCGGGGACCAGTGATGATGAGGAGGGCTTTAAACCTCTTCCCCATTTCTCCCCCTGCCTCCCACACCCATAAATTATTCACTTCATTGCAGAGATCTCATGAATTATTGATCTCAAATTTGGTGTCTCCTAGCAACATGTTTACTTATTCCATTGCCATCCTTGTCCAGTCTCTTGGACACACGGGATGTCTCTGGCCCCTCTCCCACTGGCTCCTCTTGCTGCCCCTGTCCAGAGCTGGCGTCACAGAGTGGCTGAGCCCTTTTCTCTGGCTCTGCTGGAGACATGGGAAGAGTTTGCCTGAAGCTCTGAAGTTAAACTCTCTTCTAAGGGCAAAACCTGTGGGCTTGGTGCCACCCCAGGAAGAGTCAGAGCTACACTCCACGGGGGATGCTCCTGCCTGTCTTCACATGGATCAGCTGCTCCTAAGCTGCTCCCAGAGCCCAGGTCACTGTGTGTGAATCTGGAAGTCACCTCTAGGAGTTTCCTGCCTCTTGAAAAACAGGGAAAGGAGGATCAAGGAAAACAAGGCAGCAGGGATGAACCTTTTCAAATAGTGTAGCTGGAAGGGAGGAAACACCCCAAAAGCACCTCTATCTTGTAGCAAACTCTTTTGTTTGGTCATTTCATTGGGAAGGCAGATGAGAAGGAGCTTTGCAGCATCTCCCAGCCATGGACTGCCCCTGTATCTCCATCCCTGCAGCCTGCATGGCAATTGCTGAAAACCTCCCTGCAGCTGGATGGGTGTGCAGGTGGCAGCAGCTGGACCGTCTCTGACAGCTCCTGGGAGCTGACCTCTCCATCCAGCCGTGGGGGTTCCAGAGCAGGCAGGGTGAGCACTGGAGGATGGGGCCAGGCTTCCCTGCTCAGTGCTGCTTCAAGCCATGCCTAGTTAGGCAGCTCCTTGCCACAGTGACCTGCCTGGAGGCACCATGCTCAGATGGGTGGGATCCAAGTGCTGTGTTGGGACTATCCCTGAGCTGCAAGGGGAACCTTGCATCCCAATCCAATGATGCTTTACAGCTTCCCTGTGCTCTAAGCTGAGCTTGCAGCTGTTTCTGGGGCTGGCATGGGTCTGGAGGGTGTGCTTGCAGCAAAGCTTTCCTTCCAGCTCCTGCTGCGGGAGCAGTCCCCCACTGTGCAGGTGCCTGATTGAATCCCCAGTGCCCGTGTTAAGAAGGGGCTGATGCAGCCCCATGCTACAATCTCCTCTAAAATGCCACCTTCTCTCCCTATGTTTCATGCATAATTCAGAGGTTCCTCTAAAAATAAAGTTCCTCAGGCAGCCTCTGAAGCCTGAGTAATTTGCCTCCCCGATCACGGGAGAGGTGAAGAGCCCTGCTCTCCCTCGGGGCCGCTTGTTCGAGGTCTGGCCGAGGTCCCAGCCGTGCACTCCCCGCTGGTGCAGCTCAGGGAGCACAAACCCGCCTGGCACAGGGCAGGATCACAGCCTCTGCCGTGCGAGGGCATTACTGGGCTCTGCCTTCCCCTTACCGCAGGGACAGCCCGTGACAAACAGCCACCGGTCTCTTTTATGTTTTATTTTTTCCCTCATTGTGTTGTCCTGCCGGTGACCTGCAGTGACAGCGACGCTGTGGGGGTTTCAGAGGACCATGTCATGCAGAGCAAGACTAGCAGAGGCTGTTTGTTAACACGACAATAGCAACGAGATGACTGTACTGGGCTGTTACCTGTTGGCTTACACGAGTATACACAAATGCCTGCTACCACATCGAGGGCTGTGCAAGACAAAATACAGGACATCTGCCCGTGGGAGCGTGTTTTGAGTGCGCTACATCACCCCCAACACAAGGTTTGATAGCCCTAGATCAGATTTAATAAAAAAGGAAAATCTCAGCCTTCCTCCGATGCCTTCGGCTCCTCTGAGATATCTTGATGTTGTTCTGCTTTACTGAATCCAGGTATGCACCTAGGTCCTTCTATCCAACTCCTATCCAACTGGTGCTCATCTTTATTCATATTTAGTGACTCAGTATAACATTTAAAAGACTAGAAAGGGCAAGAGTTGGAAAACTCTGATCCCTCTTGTTAGTTTTTTTCAGCATGCTGGCAACCCACAGGTTATTGCTAGAAATTCTTTTCTGATCAATGGACTGATAAAGCCCTTCCTTATGCTGTCAATTATCCCAATTATGTTTCCCTCTGCCTAGAAAAAGGTCTCTGCCAGTTTGCCTCCAAATCTGCAGCAAGGGCAGGCATTTCCATGGATGGGAGTGACAGGCGGGCAGCAGAGTGGATCCTGGTTCTTCCTTTGGGTAATGGCCTTGGTAGCAAATCCCAGGAAAAGCAGAGCATGATCAAAGCAGCCCAACAACTCTGCTGTCTGGCCCTGGCTGCCTCCAGGGCTCTCTAAGGCTCACTTGTGCTCAAAAACACCCTGAGCAGCCAAAAATGGATGGTTTGGTCAGGAATAAGAAAATGATGGGCAGCAGACAAGAGTCCCTTTGCATTTTCTGCTGGTCTATTAGTTCTCTTCTGGTTTCCAAAAATAGCAAGCAAAAGAAATAGTTCTTTTGCAGTGGTGTGACAATAATAAATAGGTCTGGAGTGACTCTGCTCTGCTTGGGCAGGTTTGCAATCCTGAGATGCTCTGAGTAAAGCAGTCTACTGCATGTGCCAGCATGGTCCCGAGGGCCAGCTCAGGAGTTTGTGCTGGTGGGGAAGGGAAAACCAGGACAAATCCCTGTATATTGGATCCTCCTACTCCTTTCCACAGGGTGGGTACTGAAGCAGTGGGCCTGAGCATCGCAGGGTGCAGTGGGTAAGCATCTGCCTGGCTTTGAAAAGTTCCCAAGCAAGTAATTGAAAAGATCCCTGTCCCAGACAGGCTTATATACTCCCTATGGATTCCTCCAGAGGAACAATATTTGCAGTACTCTCTCACAGGCAGGTGTGTGGTGATGCTTCTGTTGCAGACTGACAGATTAGGGGATTGCAGGTGAGAAAGCAGCTGGGGGCTGTGTAGACAATGGCTCTTAATTTAAAATACTGTTTCCAGACTGTGGCTGTTGGTGTGGGCCCTCTGATGCTTCTGAAGCTGACCTCATCTCATTTTTCTGTTTCACTCTGATCTAAGCTCCCTGGGAGACAGTGGGGTGAGCCCAGGTCTTGCTGGAGGTCAGGTATCTCCTTACTCAGCCTGAGCATGGGGCCACAGCCCCACAGCTGTGACTTCAAGGAGGCTGAGAAGTGGCTGAGATATATCTCATTGGACAGGAAATCAATATCTAGTTTTAAGATACTTTTCTATTGCTGTTGATTGCTTTGTATTATATTAAGAGCCCTTCAGGGCTCTGTCTTGGAACCAGTGCTCTTTAATATCTTTATCAATGACACAGGCGGTGAGATCGAGTGCACCTCAGTGAGTCTGCAGATGACACAAAGCCAAGCAGTCCATGACTCAACAGAAGGAAGGGATGCCATCCAGGGGGACCTGGACACGCTTGAGAAGTGGGACACAAGACACTGAGGTGCGGGAGCCTGTCCAGCAAAGGGCAGCAAAGCTGGGGAAGGGTCTGGAGCACAAGTCTGAGGAGGAGTGACCGAGGGCTTGTTTAGCCTGCAGAAAAGGAGGCTCAGGGGGGACCTTATCACTCTACAAATTGTTGAAAGGAGGTTGTAGCCAGATGAGGGTCAGACTCTTCTCCCAAGTAATAAGTGACAGGACAAACGGAAATGGCCTTATGTTGTGCCAGAGGGGGCTTAGACTGGATAAATTTCTACACTGAAAGGGTTGTCAAGCATTGGAAACAGGCTGCCCAGGGAAGCAGGAATTCTTCCTCATCCCCGACCTTCTCTTTTAGCCAAAATAATGCTTCTCGCTTTGCAGCTATTGGTTTCAGAATGGAAAACATGTGTAACTGAATTGGAGACAGCTGCTGGGATTTGCAGAGAGCCTGAAAGAGTTACTGCAAGATGCCAACTGCTGCGTGCATTTGACTGTGCTCCTAATCACAGTGCAGGCAGCACTTTCATTACTTTCATTGGCATGTCCCAGGAAGGAAAGATCAGATAGCAGAGCTGTAACACAGGAAAACGAAGGAGGTAGAAGGTGCAGATGTGCACATTCAGCTGTGCTATCTGGTAGATGAAGATATTGAAGAAATATCCCTGAGTCCTTGGATGGTGCCAGGGTGGCCAGCGCTCCAGGTTTCTCCTTCCCTGGTGTCGGAAAGCACAAACCTTGTTGGGATCCAGCATGGATTGAAGGGGCTGAAAACCAGAGAAGTTCCCAGCCTTTCCTAGGCCAGCTAATGAGGCAAATCCCTTGGCTGTAGAGTAGGACATTGCTCCTTCTGCAGCCGAAAGCTTCTGTCCTTGGAGTGCTGGGATATGAGGCAGCTGGATTTTTCTTTTTAATCTAAGCAAAGCAGGCACCTGAAGGAGATGGCACAGCACAAGTGCCTTGCTCAGATGCCAGGGGGCTGTGCAAGCAGGAAGACTGCGGGACCCTCCAGGACTCTTTTATCTCAGGAACAGCAGGATTTGCCTTTTGCTGTATCTTTCCCTGTAATTACTGAGTGCTGCTGGCTGAAGCACTGACCGTGGCACTGCCAGGACCCCTCTCACAGGCAGCAGGGAGAGGAGCAGCTCTCTCCACACCTTTGAACGGAGGGGCAGCAAGGGCTAAACGTGAGAGCACGGCTGAGCTGACCTGTGAGGGAGGAAACAGCCTGTGCAGGCTCAGCTCTCCACAGCCCGCTGGCCCCCCACAGCTAGCAGGGGAAGGCGAGTTGTGGCTCACAGCAGCTCTGGGCCACATCTCTGCTCTCCTGCCAGCAAGACACCATGGGCCAGGCCAGTGCCTGGCACCGCTTCACATTTTATTTCCTGTGAAAGCGGCCAGCTGACAATAAAGCTGTGGAATAGGTGGAAAACAGGAAATTTGGGGAGCACCTACAGTCCCTCCCTGCGTCTGTGCTCGGTGAGGTCATTTGTGCTAGCCCAGTTCCCTGCAGAATGTTTCCAGCAGGGCTGATAGGAAGCTCTCCCTTTTGCTGGGAGGCTCCTTTGGGCCTTTTTCGAGATGCAGACAAAGACACCCCCTGTCTCGGAGAGCATCCCTCGGCTACAGCAGGAACGTGCAGCGCATCAGAAGAGCCTGCCCCCGCCACCACACACCTCTGCTGTGCTGTGCCTGCAGGGTGAGCCCCAAACCCAGGGTGAGCCCCACCCCTGGGCCCCCTCAGGACACGCTCCTGGACCCAGTGCCGGGGAGGTGGCACCTGCACTGCTGGAGGGGCTGTGTCAGCCCCAGCTGGCTGGCAGCCACTGCTGAGGGCCTCTGGGAACATCACCTTCCTTGCCAGGGCACTTGCTGCCCTGCACAGGAATTCCTGTGTTTGCACAAGAGGGGCCCCAGCCAGGCCCCAGCACCTGATGCTGCGGCTGCCGGGGACAAAGAGGCTCCGGATGCTGCAGCGTTCCCGTATCTCTCCCTCTGCAGTGCTTCATAAATTTAGGTTGGGAATATTTGTTTTAACAGCGTGACCCATTTAGCACATTCGAATGTCTCCTGCTGAAGTGACAGGTTTAACATTTCCCTTTAACCAGTACAGATTGTGCCACCCCTGGGTAATGTGTGAACAAATCGCATTGTTAGCGCTGTGCAATAAACCACTTTTATCTCGTGCTGGGAGAAGCCACAGAGGCCTCACCGACATCACACTGGCTTTGAAAGCTGGGGGGCACGCTTGAAACTGGCTCATACTGGCTGCCCAGTACCGTGCAGAAAGGCTGAGCCTCCAGGAGAGAGGTGGGGCTGCCTGAAATGGGAGAGGGGGTGTCACAGTGCCCAGGGGTGCTGTACACTGCTACAGAAATGTTCTTGGCATCCTCTGAAAGTGGAGCAAGTGGCACAAGTGGCAGAGGCTAAACTCTCCTTTTGCCTCCTGTTGCTTGCTCTAAATAACAAGGGGAAGGCAGCAACACTGAACACCAAATTCTTTGGTGATGGCAGCCATGCCAACCCCATGCTGCATCCCCACATGCTGAAGACATCCTGATCTGCAGCTCTCAGTCAGACTGAAAGTTGCCATTTGATGTTCCTTTCAAATCCTGGTGGTGAGAAGATGGAACAAGGTACCTCAGTATCTCACCAGAGAGCCTGGTGCAGGTCTTTGGGACAGAGGACCCCAAAGGAAGCCTGGCGTGATATACTTATTAATCCCATAAAAGGGAATTCTTCGAGTTTTTTTGCCAGATGGCTCCCTTGATAGGGACCTGTTTATGTACTGAGGTGGCCACATCTATGTAACTTCAAACAGTGGGAAAAAGAATAAGCACTGCAGTGGCACTAATACCATATGTATCATTTTGCACTGACCCTAAAAGCCCCAGGGTGAATTTGGTGTTTAAGGAGAGGTTTTTAATGTACTTTGCAGGCTTTAGCATCATTAATGGCTCAATGAACTAGGCTAATAATGACTTTTGAGTTTCATATAGGCCTCCATAAAAATTCTTAGCCTGCTTCATGGGACTGAAAAGATGATTTCCCTTTCCTTTGAGGCCATTAGGCAGGCTGGGAAGGGAGGAGATGCACAGGTGCTGAGAGGAGTTGCAGATGTGATGCTGGGTCAGGCAGCACTGGTGAGTACCTGTTTGTCTGGCCAGGAGAGCTCTCCAGGTGATGGACCCCAGAAAAATGGGCTGAGGCTGATCCAGGGAAACGCCAAGGGAAGGTGTTTCCTGCCTTTTGGGAGGGAGAGGGAGAAAGAAATGGGTGTGGGGGACCAACGAGTAAAAATGCAGGAGGCAGAGCCTGGGACAGGGTGGCTGGGGAGAGGAGCTGTGGTGGCTTCAGTTCCTGCTGAAAGACCACCTGGATGAAGCTGCGTGCTCTGCACCAAGGCTGCTTCTGGAGCATTAACCCAGGCTGCTCCCTGGCATCCCTGCACACCTGGCCACAGGCTGGTGACCCAGCAGCCACAGGAGGTGACCCAGACCCAGGCAGGTCGGTGACCCAGCAGCCTGTGCTTCTGCACTGCTGCTGTCCTGTCCCTACCACAGTCCCACCTGGGGGCTCTGCGAACCCTGTCTCTGCAGAGCCTGCAGCTCCTGGGTTTGGCCGTCTGCCCTGGGATGCTCAGGGCTGTTCTCATCCCAGGAAGCACTTAGCTGGTGTCTCTACCTAAAGGTACATGGCACTGCTTCCAGGTCTGCTGCCTGCATGATTTTTTCCTCAGTAAGTAAGAGGGAAGGAGCTGGTGCACTGTAATGATTTTCCTCTCCGTACGTTTGGCTGATCAGTGATACTGGCTCAAACACAAGGAAGCACATCAATAAGGAACAGCAGTCCCAGGCAGGCTCTCAGGAAAGCCTTTCATCTCCAAACTGGGTCTGGCTGCATGGCTGCAAGGCTCAGAGAGAAGCAAAACAACCAGTTCTGCCCTGGACATACAAGAATAAGGAGCAGGACAAGAAGGCTGTGGATATACTGGAGTGAGTCCAGGGGAGGCCAGCAAGACTTTGAGCTGGACTGACCACAGGTGAGGAGAGGCCAAGACCACCAGAAGGCTGGGGGGATGCTCCTGCTGGCTGCAATTACAAAATGGGAGGGTTATTGAGAGAACAGATGAATGCCACACAGAGAAATTCAGAGTAAAGCTTCCCGAGGAACAGACCCAAAGGAAGTGCAGTGCTTCCCATCATCCCCACATCTCTGTGCTCCCTTTCTCCTGCCCCTCCTGAGCTGGCAGAGTATCTCACAGGGGTTTTTGCTTCTCTGCTTCCACTTCTTTTCTCCTGGTGCAATCTCTTGCTCTTTAAATAGCACTCCCAGCAGGCACCAGGTGGGAAGGTGAGTTATGTCTGGCCTATGAAGCTGCCAGCTGGAGTTACGATGAACTATACTTATGCCATAAATCTTGTGCCCTACCCCTCTCTCAACCATGAAAAAAAGTCGAAGGGTAGAAGCAGCACTTTGTCCTGGTCGGGAACAAGAAGCTCACAGCTTCCAGCTGGTACGTGGGTGAGCACAGGTTAGCCCCAACCCCCTGTTAGGAGCTTGTACCTCTAAAAATATCCCACTCGTGATTCAACGGGGCATTGATCATGCAGGCTTTTATTAATGATCGAGGACTGTGCTGATCAGCCAGGTAGCAAATACGGTGTAATTCTTCTAAAGTGCTGTGCAGTTGTGGATGAAGACACTGTCAGGACAGAGAGGAATTATGAGTGCTCATGAGGAGTTTAATGCTGTGCACAAATGGACTGGTGAGATCCTTGGACGAATAAAGAGGAAAAAGCCGAGGAGAGAGGTGGGCTGGTATTGGCACTTACTGATTTGCCTACACATCTAAAAGCACATGGAGGAAAACCAGGACAGCTCAAAGAAGGGTCATCTCTAAAAGCCACTTTGCAGGGAGGAATGTAATGGTTTTAACCCATTTAGTTTGTCCCGAAGATTGAGATGGTTTGAACACAGTTTTGTAAAAATCTATGTGAGGAGATTATACTTCCAAGTCTATTTATCTAAGGGCTTGTTTATATACAGGGCTTTTAAAGCAGGCAAAGCCATAAAAAAGATTAAGGACAGGATGCCCTAATGTTTTTTATGCAGGGAGTGTAATTGACCCTCAGATGTTCCACCACAACTCCAATCAAGCTGTTTCATCATGTGGCATTTCAAAGACAGATTCTGATGACTCTTCAAAGAGCCAGGGTGTAGCTGGAACAAACTGTCTGGAACAAGCAAATGATGCTCTGGGATGGTCTGAGCAGTGTCCTGTGCTGGGTCTCTTGGAGCAGGTGCCTTTCCATGGAAGAAGATGGATGGCTGGGGTCTGTCCCCACACCTTGCCAAGGAGCAGGCTCATTGCACACCAGCCTCCAGCTGAAGTGTTGGGGAGGACAGACAGGGGCTGATGGGCCGGGAGAGGCCCCGGTTCAGGACTCCCACCCTTGCACCTGCACGCTGAGCCCACCAAGGACACTGGGGAGGACACAGGCTCTGCGCCTCTCCCCCCTCGCCTCCCGTTCCCTTTATTTTTCCCTGCCTTGTTGCTGGGTAACTCTGTTTGCCCAGCATGGAAGGACTCTGTTTTCAGAAGAATTTCAAAACCAAAGCCTTTCTTCTTCAAACATAAGAAATGATTAATCAGAAACTTTGCCTGGTTTTTTTGGTTTAGATTTTCTATGCAACTACAGGCAGCAGGAAAAACAAAAAAAACCAAAACCAAAGAAGAAATAAGCTTAAAAACTTTTGAGTACAAACATAAACAGATCTGTTTGCTGCTCTTGGCTAACCTCATCTTAAAATTAAATCTGACTTTGAGGTTTCAAGGCTGTCTTAGGTGTGGTAGCACTTGAGACAAGCAGAGTGAGCACTTGATGTGGCACACAAGGGGAGAGTCCTTCGGTCCTTGCCCTGTTTTCAGACCATGGGCTGATTCTTCCCCCAAGCGGAACCCACTCCTGCTGCTCCTCCTGCATCATTTGCAAACTCCCAGAGGTTTCTCTGTGTTAAGCATCGAGTCCTCCACAAAGCCAGGGAAAGCTTCGATTTCTCTCTTCTTTCATGGTGCAGAGGCTGCTCGTGGGTCTTACTGCAGGCTTAGTCAGCTTGAAAAATGTCCATCAAGTAAGACCTCCCCGTGCTCTCTGAGAGAACAGGTCACCTCTGCAGGGATGGTTATGGGAGCCTCTGCCTCGCACGCCGCCTTCAGGGACCCGGGCTTCCCCTGGCAGATTTTTCTTGCCCCGGTGCAGATCAGATTAAACTGTTATCTCCATCTAAAATGCAATGGATTTCTTTTCTGCCTGCCCCAGCCCACGTCAGAAGCAGATATTATATCGCAACACAGCCTGTGAAACGCTAATCAGACACCTAAAGGGAAATGCTTAGAATAATGAGCTGAAAAAAAGCTGTGAAATTCATTCCCTGTGGCAAAGGGGAAGCTGGAGGGAAGACAGTGTGCTGTGGTCCAGGCAAGCGCTGTATTTCTCAAAAAGAGAGATGTGCAGCAGCCCTAAGTCTGTCTTCTGAATATTACTTAGCACGCACTAAATCAGGTAAAATGGGCATGGCAGGATTTTTCATAAGGCAGTGGGTCACTGCCCAGCTTTTATTGGGTGTATAAATAGGAGCGCGTAGGGAAGAGTTCATAAATAAGAGTGAAGGATTCTGAAATTGCAGGGACGCAGCTCGGTGCCTTAACCCAGAGAAGCATCACAATGTCCAGGTGACTGCCCCGAGCTTTGGGGTACATTCTCCTCCTCCTCTGCCTCTGTTCCTTCTGCCTTGAAGCTGCTCCCTGCCCAGCCTGCGCTCCCACCACCAGGCACTGCCGTGGTGCCCAGGATTCAGCGCGATGCTCATCAAAGAGCCGCCTGTTGAGGGATGCAGCCTCCTTGATCTCATGCAAACTGGTGAGAAATACATAATGCATGGGTTTAGATACAGCTGCTTCTTCCCCAGGACATTTTAAAGCCTCTCTTTGGCTGTCTGGGACCTTGGGTCGGATCAGGCGTGGCTGGGTTTGCCGGCTTACACCAGCTGCGGGTGTTTTCCTCGATGTTCACGGGAGTCCTTGCTTTTTCCCACCCACATGCTGCTTGGGCTTCGTCTCCTGCCTCCAAGGCCAAGCAGAACAGGATTGCAGTCAGAAAATGTGTGTGATTTATTGCACCTCGCTGGAGGGAGGGAAGCACCAAAGGGAAGCGTGATTGACATCAGTTTTCATAACTCACAAAATCCTTTCATCTTGGTGCTGATATTAGCAGCTCTCTGGTCCCAAATTCCTCTCAGAGGCTCTCCAAGGGATGACTTCTCCTATGTATGCCAAGCCTGGACTGCAACCAGCTCCACCAAATAAATGGCTAAAGCCTGAGTAAAATGAGAGGCAACTTTTTTTCTCAATACCTGATGCTTCAAAGTGCTGGTTTTGACCAGTCCCTGCCAGCGGGGGAAGGACAGGGGCCAGGTGAGCCGGCGTTCCCCCTCCATCCACCCTGCTCTCCTGGCCAGACAGGAATTTAAATCCCTCCTTCCCTTGGGATTTGCTCCTTTGAGCAGCTGCCCTGGCTTTTTGCTGCTGCACAATCACGCTTGATTAGTTCCTGGAAATACAGAGCATTATTTCCATTGCAATTTATTACAGTCACTGAGACGTAAACTCAGGAGGAAGGGAACAAGAGGATACTGCAGGTAAAGGTTTTCAGAAGGCAGAGGAAAAAAGGAAAGAAAATCAAACCCTTGCCATCTAATAGCTCAGAAAAGCTTATTGTAAGGTAGTGCTGTTGAGGAGCCGTGCCAGCCTGAAGAGCCATTTGCAAGGACACTGCTGGGAGGCAATCCTGAGGGAGAGAAATTGCAGGGCAGAGCAGAAGAGAGGGGGGCAGGACAAGCAGGGCACAGCAGTGGGTGTTGTGAAAGGGCTGACAGGACAAGAGCTAATTGCATCTGGAGTGGGTTTAGCCACTGCCTTTGCTCCCGTGGGATGCACTGCCCTTTGCACCCCCCTGGGGAGAGGTTGAGAGGAGATGCACTGCTGAATATCAGAAATCAATGCTTCTGCTGGTAGTTAGAGAATTACTGCCAGGTACCACGTGCCAGCACTGTGTCACAGAATGGAGCAAAATATGGCAAGAGTTGAAGCTTGCTGTGGCAGCCCCAGGGTGCCCACCTGGGACCACGTGCCCACCCCAGAAGCAGCATCCCACCTTGGCAGCACCATGGATGCCTGCTAGAGCAGCAGGAGCAGTCATTCAGTGGGAGGAGGAGGCACTTCACTGGCACTTGGTTAAATTCAAACTGAAGCCAGCCTGTGGGTGGTTGCTTGAATCCTTGCCAGTGGGAAAGAAGGTGGAAAAAACAAAATTATTGCTTTACAAATGACCTTTTTCGCTTGGATTTAGCTAGATTCTCAGTGCTATTCTTGATCAGCCAAAAAAAAAGACAAAATGAAAGCAAAATTCATTTAATTGAAACATGTCTGAAAAAGAAAATGTAATGGTCAGAAATAATGACAGTGTAAATGTCCAACATAATTCATTTTGCAAAGCCAGGAGCCGAATGGTCCCTCTGCAGTCCCTGTAAAAACTCCAAAAATGGAGAGACACCTGAATGAGGGAATCCCAGGAACAGATTGAGCCTATTTTGGCGTGCTTTGCGAGTGAGTCATGTCTGTGTGAGAGAGAAAAGCTGCTTGGGACATCATGGGAACCTTGTAGCTGTGCATTTCCAGCAGATATAGGCTGTGCCGTGCTGGCCATCCCAGTGGCGGCCAGAAGAGCATTTCCACGCTCCAAATTCATCTTCTCCACGGGGTCCAGCCAGGCAGGACAAGGGCTGAAGCATGTTGATTGCTTTGTGCCAACAGATTTATGCAACGAAAAACCATGGGGGTTTTGCTCAATAACGAGCACATAGGGGAAAAAAAAAAAATAAGAAAAAAGCTATGAATTTGAAATTATTTGTGATTGAAGCCCTGAGCTCCTTCTGCCAGGCTGGATCCTCAGGCAGGTACAGCTGGGACAGGCACCTCCCTTGCTACTCCAGCAGCAGCAGAGGCCGGGGATGAGGAGTGTCCTGCAGGGGGGACGTGCCTGTGAGCAGCTCCCAGCACCAGGGCAGAGTCAGCCCCCGGTACATCGGGTTTGAGCACAGGGCTGTGCGCTGAGGACTCACGGTCACATAATGCATGAAAGGGGAGAGGGATGTGAGGGTGAAAACTGCTCCAGCCACCAGGAGTACCTCTGCAGATCTGTGACCAGGTCCTGGAAGGGTTGGGTTGAAGGATGGGGCTGGAGATGCTGAGGTTTTCCTGTGCTGGTTGAGAATGAGCCACGTGGCGACCAAGCAGCTTAAGGGATGTGCAAGTGGCACAAGGTCCTGGCACATCGCCCTTCCCTTGCCCCAGAGAGCTGTGGGGAGAAATGACCATGGAAACAGAGCCAGGGAGAAGGAAGAGGGAAGGAGCCAGCGTTACCAATATTCCCCAAAAACTACAGCGAGGGTGGCAGGAATTGCCAATGGCCTGCAGCATGCTGGGGCTCAGGGTTCCTGATGGAGGTAAAATCTTCCGAGCCATCTCCCTGAAGGGTGAGGGGAGCAGATATGGGCAGCCAGAGCCTGCCATGGCAACAGGGCTGGGGTTGTGGAGTCGGGAATGGGTGATGAATTTAACGCTGTGCTCGAGCCCCACAGGAGAAGCTGCTCTGCCTCAGAGAAGATGAGCCTTGACACAGGTCTCTAACCAGGCCAGGCAAAGCACCACGGCGAGAAATGCAATCAGAGGTGGTCCTGCTCGTGTCGGCACCTCACCAGGGAGACTCTGCCAAAGGCAGCCGGGCTGAGAGGCCTGGAAAGCCCCGGGGATTGTGGTGCCTGGGCTCACAGGGCTGGAGGGGAAGGTGGGCAAGCCCAGGCTGTGGGCAGGGTGATGGCTGGCATCAGCAGGCAGCGCCCACAAGTCCCTAGGATGATGCTTCCCCGGGTTTTGAGCTTGGCAGGACAGATGGTTCCGCAGCTACAGCCAAAACTCATTTATTCTGAGAGCTGAGCTCAGACCCTCTGTGAATAACCCAGCCTGCAGATAACGTCTCAAGCTCTGTGAAGGGCCAAGGCTGATTTACATGCTTCCTTATAAATTTAGTAACTTAGAGTTAACAAGAGTAAACAGGCTCAAACCATAAACATGGCCATGAGGATGACAGGTCTCTCCTCCCTCCCTCCACAGAAGCAGAAGTCTGTTGTGGCTGCAATATTGCCTGAAATGATATTTTCTGTGATTGAGGGGATTTGCATTTGGGACTGCACCTAGGGAACCGGCTCAGAGCTCCCCAGTGCTGCCCCTGTGACCCTTGGGAAGCTGGCAGGGGAGGAGGTTCCGACGCAAGCAGCACCCAGGGGATGCCCCGTGAGGGCTCAGAGGTGTTCTCTGCCAAATAACAGGGCCCTGGAGTTAAGAACACACCAAATAATTCATAGGAAGAAATGAATTATTAAATACCTTCTCATTATTGCCATCCTAATTACAGACCGTTAATTTCATACCTAAAAGGTGCTGTAATATTCTTGCTGAATCATATCTTGCTGGTCTCAAATTTGAGGGTTTCAACATGTCTGCGGTGTGGGAAGGTAAAAGCAAAGCTGGGGGAGCCAAGGCACGCACCTCAGGGGTAATTTCACCATTCACTTTGCAGTGAAATAAATTATTTAGAAAATCCCTTTCCCCCAAACCCCGGACAACTTCCAACACCCCAACCCCAAATCGCCACACTTCTTTCCTCTTACTGTATGCAACTACAATACATCATAACAGAAGGAGCAGTTTGGAAGCCAGAGGGTCTGCAGGACATGGATCTGCTTGTAGGAAGCCGAACTTTTTCCTAAGGGTCTTGCGGTGCCCGGGTACTCCTGGGAGCAGCCAGGCTGCCTGTGATGCTTCCTCAGACCTGGGGCGTGCCAGGGGAGCTGCCACGCTGGGACCGCTCCCGTGGGGGGCTGTGCGCTTTGGCAGCTTCCCCAGCATGGGCCAGGGTCTCCGAGGAACGAAATGCTGCTAATGGGCTCCACGTGGGTCCCTGGTGCTGAGAGAAGGAAGGATCATTCCGAGGAAATGGCAGTTTTGCCTGATTTGTGAGAGTTTCCCTGCGCTTTTATGGCAGCCCATAAAATGGATCATCTGTCTTAAAAGGCACGGGCAGGTAATCAGCAGCTCAGCTGAGCTCTGCCTTGCGTCCTGGTGCTGGCTGGGGAGCCCGGCAGTACCCGGGGGGAGGCTCCACGCCGTCGGCTCCATCTGGGCCGTGTCACCGCTGCGTTTGTCACCAGCGGGCTGAGCTATCTGGGGACTTTTCGGGAAAAGCGCCTGGGCGGGAGGAGGAAATGCTCCTTTCTCCTTAGGAGAGCAGGAGACAGCCACAACTCTATTTTCAGCGGAGGATTCCAAGGCGCTTGTTTACCAGCACTGCCAACGGAAGCTGTTATCACATTGGCACTGCTGACAGCTCTGTCTGCAGCTGACTTTCCACGGGAAGCACCTCCGAAGCGCTGGAGGCAGTGCCGGGGCACTGGGGAAGGGATACAGCAGCTGCATGCGCTTGAAACCCGTTAATCAGTACCTGAGTCAAGGGACGCTGCTCTCCTTACGCTCGTCGGGATGAAACCTGTCCCTGCTGACTGGTGCCAGGGGGTCCCCTTGGGGTGCTGCCTGCTCTGGGAGCAGTCCCTGGCAGCTGGATCCTCACCAGCCATCAGCAGGGTTAGGTGTCAGGGGCTGGCTAATGCCATGATGATCCCCGCTGAGCATCACCCTCTGAGCCTGTCGCATCAGCCAGGTCCAAACCTGATCTTCTTGCCATGCCTGGGATGTGCAAGGTCCCTGGAGCAGCCCTCCTGGAGGCTGTGCTGTTCTCTCTGCTGTGTTTCTCTCAGCTAGTCATTAGGTAATTACCTGGGAAGTCAACTGGGCTTGCCTGGATCAATTTATTTACTGCACAGCCATCCTGCTGATTTCTCCCAGGCCCACAAGCCATGAAGAGCTGCTCCCAGGCACTGATGCACGTGCCCAGCGTCCTCGGGATCTGCATCAGGAGACACTGAGCTGCTCTGGTGGAGCAGAAAGCAGCACCCACGCTCTCTGTGCCCTTTTGCAAGGTAGGATCTCTGTAGGGGTCTTGTACTGTCCTCCAGTTGCTGCTGTTTCCACCAGGGCCCCCATCCTATGCGCTCTGACTGCTGCTGCCACATCAAGGCACGCTCGGGAGCTGGCATGGGGCATCCAGCCCTGGTCTGGCCAGGGTATCCATCCCTGCAGAGCGGCCATGAACACCCAGGGGAGCAAGGGAACACTTCTCCTGCAGTCAGGGATGTGCACTGGGGGGATATGAGGGATCCCACTCACATACCTGGGGTATGAAGTCCAATTCAGTCCCGTTTCAACAGCTCTTGCAGCATGGTGGAGGAGGCAACTCATGGAGCGTCCTGTGAAGATTCCAGCCTTACATCAGTCTCCCATCAATTTCCTGGAGTAATGAAGAGGTAATTAAATTTTGCAGTGGAAGGGAAGCTTCTCCAATGGCAAGAGCATATTGTAGCTGCCGAGCTCATCAGGGGAAATGCTAGGCTCCAAATTAAATGCATTTACTGTTTCATGTACCCTCACTTACAATCGTTGTAATGAATCTGGGAATTAATTGTTTGCCCATTTAAAACAAGTCCCCTCTTGCACTGTGCCATGCTCTCCTCCTCCCAGCTCTCCGTAATTTGATATTTCAGTTAGAAAACAAATTGACATTCATTGGAAAATCAATCTTTTCATTGTTTAACTCTCATTTCTCTGGGGAATGTGTGGGAATGGAATTACATCCTCTGATAGGAACCCTTCCTGAATGCCTAATTGTGGCTGGGGAGCGGGGAGGCTGCCCACGCCCCAGGAGCCACCAGGACTCTGCACAGGCAGCGTCCACGGTGCTGCCTCAGGAGGAGCAGTCCACGCTGGAGAACATGAGCCAGTTGCCTCGGTAATGAGCCAATAATAGAGTCTGTCATTTATTAGCAGGGATAAAATGGAAAGTGCTTGTTGTGGCGGGGGAGACAGCAACAAAGAGTGCGAAGAACAGCCTGAAGACACACCGCCTTGTAGTTATCTGGGCTGGGGAGGGGAAGAACACACAAAATCTGCCATTTTCTGTCAGTTCAAGAAGAGCCCGGCTCCTGCGCCTCCTCGTCCCCACACGCCGCTGCTCCTGCCAGCAGGGTCCCCAAGGACAGGGCTGGAGGGTCCCCGGGGTGCTCTCACAGCCCGTGCCAGCCGTCCCCTCTGCAGGAGCACAGAGCACTACCCGCTCAGGGCTTCGCGTTTTCCGTGTAAGCGGGCACTTTCTGAGCACGCCAGGCAGCTGGCCTGGCAGTGATCCTTCTGCTTCCCACGGAGACACTTGCTGCTGGAATAAACTGCTATTTTTATGGGTAACATTGGTTGTCTTTTACACTTACTGCGGGAAAATGAATAGCCACTTTTATGCAAAAAGGTTTTACTGCAATATCAGAAAGTGCTAATGAATACACAGAACCAAATTACACGGTACCCTATGAGTCAAAACACCCGGACAGAGATTTACAGCAAAACGAGTGGCAGGCAAAGATAAAAGCCGGCAACCAAAGCGGGTCATATAATTAATATTGGGGACAGTAAATTTCTGAAAAATTGAGCTGTCAGTCCCTTCCATCCAGACTCCCCACTCCATTTCAAAGCTCAATAACTTGTAGTCCCAAGGAGTTAATGCAGCAGATAAAGCACCGCAGCAAAAGCAGCTTCTGCATTCGCAAGGGACGAGGTCTCGTCTCCCAGAGCATCGGCCCCGGCCAGGGCACGGTCAGCAAAGGGGCTCCCTGCCCACCCCACCTACCCGAGGTGCAGACCTCTGCCAGCAACTTTGCTTCACCACAAAAAATGCCCCCTCATTTGGCCCTGTGGGACAACACTGCGCTGGCTGTGAGCTGGGGCACACATTTGCCCCCTGCCTCAGCTGTCACTTGTTCACTTGCTCTTCCCCTCCCTCTCTCCCTTCACCAATTACCAACAAACAAGTCCCAGGCTGTACCAATTACGGAGGTTTTGAGAAGAGAAGGTTGCATGGAAACCTCATAGCAGCCTTCCACTTCTGTTCTGAAGGGGAGGTACAAGGAAGTGGGACTCTCTATCAGGATCTGTAGTCATAGGACAAGGAGTAATGGGTTCAAACTGAACCAGGGGAAATCTAGGTTAAATATACGGAAGGAATTCTTGACTGTGGGGGTGATGAAGCACTGACAGAGGTTGCCCAAAGAAGGTATGGATGCCCCATCCCTGAGAGTGTTCAAGGGTGGTTGGACGGGGTTTGGAGCAACCTGGTCTAGTGGAAGGTGTCCCTGCCCATGACAGTGGGGTTGCAATGAGATGATCTTTAAGGCCCCTTCCAACCCAAACTGCTGTGATTCTATTTCAAGGGACTGTTTGGACCACTGCCTGGGAGCCACCTCACAGCCACCCAGGACACCCACTGCTATCTCTGGGGGGAACCAGCCCATATCCAGTTCCTCCTAACAGCCCTGGCAAGCCAAGAGGGAAGACTAAGGGTCCCCAAAGTTGGGTGTTCAAGGTGCAATCCTGCTGTTGGCATCCTTTGGTCCCCCATATCCAGCCTGCCCCTCTCCCACTTCAGCCCCGCTGTGCCTTCGGCACAGGGAGCAGTGGAGGTGGTGCTGTGAAAGACTGTGTCACTCTCTGCAGCCCCATAATCACATTCCCTCCCTTTTCTCATATTCTTGCTTAGCAACACCATATGAGCATCTTTGTCAGCTGCATATTAGGAACCATTCGTCATAAAAAATTAAGGGCTACGAAAATAAAGTGACCTCTCTGAGGGCTTCAATTACACTGTAAGGTAATTGTGTCTTCCCCAGACCTCCACCAGAGTGTTTGGGAGTCTTCAGGAACAATTTATGTATTTATTACAGTTTAAGTATCCTTAGCCCTCAGCTCTTTCCAGTAATGAAAATATATCGCGCAAAACCCAGCAAACACAGACTGAGCCGTGTGTAAAATATGATGGCCATGGTCTCAGCCATCACAGCGTGGAGAGAAGTGGCTGCAACCCCCAACACCCTCACAGGCCTCACAGCTGCTCCCACAACACCTCCACAGGGCACAAAGAGGTGGCAGGACAAGGGGAATCACAGCAATGGGTCATGACTAAAACCATCCAGTCTGGGAATGGTACCAGGGCAAGGTAGAAAGCCTTTCCCAGGAAAAAATAAAATACACATTCATTATTGTTCTTGGCACTAAAGGTTGCTTGGAAGTGAGAGAGAAAGGCAAAGCAGGCTTTATTTTATTGTGGGTTGTTTTGGTTTTTTATCTGCAAAGCCTTTTTTTGTGTGTGCAAACCGCTTTGCAGGGAAGGAGCAGGGAAGGGCTGCAGAGGCTGGAGGCAGGTTCAGCTCACTGCACACCAGGAACAGGGCTGGGGCTGGGGCTCTTTCTGCCTGGGGGGTTGCTCTAAGCAGAGCTGGGACAGCGAGGCTTCCCTTCACCTCTGAGGTGCCACAGATGGAGTGCAGGTGACCCCCTGCAGCTGTGCCCCGATGCTGACGTGTTCCCACGTGAGCTGCTGGCTCTGACCACCTCAGCTCCTTCCCTGCCCACGACAGACACCCTGAAAGGAGAAGAGACACTGTGAAAAACAAGGTAATCTAGGTCCTGCTCCACCAATCCCCAGCCTTGAAGGCAGCTGAGGATGTTGGCAGGGAAAAGTTGTCTGAAGGGCCCAGGCTTTCTTTCCCCCTCAGCTCCGAGAAGCAGGTCTCCCTGGACTGCTCAGAACAGCCAAAACCTGTGCTGAAGGTGCAACAGAAAAAAAGAGCCTTGTAAAATGCCACTGGAAAAAAAAAAAAAGACAAAAAGCAAACTTTTTTTCGTGTCAGAAAGACACCGAGTCCTACATCTTGGGTGAGAGAGAGATGATTTAACAAGAAAAAGATGTCACTAAGTCCCTGGGCTATAAATCATTCTTCTTACAGTCTTGCAGCAAAAACACTTAACAGCCTTTCTGTGCAACAGGAGCCCGTGTGGGGGATTGCATCTGATCCAGGATAAACGGGCAAACGGGCCCAGCCGCTTGTTTTATAGTTGTAGGAGAATTATACAGCACCTGGGAAATATTTCCTGCTCCTGTTGTGTTGCAGGCTAATGTCATGAAGACGGTGCAGTCGGCATTAGACGTGCCTGGAAGCTTCAAGGACTCCGTACTGGGGGCACCCTGGGAGGAGGGTGCTGTAATAAAAACCTTTTGATCCCTCATGCAGGTGGCTTCATCAGGCAATTTACAATGTATTTAATATTTTTTTGCAAATACAAAAAAAAGAAGGAATAAAGTCTGCTGCTTTAAAGCAGAGGTTGGTGCGAGGTGCCAGCAGCCTCCCACCCACAGGGTCGGGATTGTGATGCTGCGGGGAAACCTCCACGGGGGATGTGTGTGACCAGGGTGAGGGTCAGGAGAGTTCCCAAAGGGTTTAGATGGACATATCCTGATACAGAAACCATTAAGCCAGATGCAAGAGGGCTTATACTGCTATAATCTATACTGCTGCATAGATTTAATTGCTAAAGAAGAGGTAGCTGCTCGGGGAGTAGTGCCCGTGATCCGATTGTAGTCGGCAGGAGCAGAGGGCAGCCCCAGCCAGCAACAGAGCCTCTCACTGCTTCAAAAACGCTGAGATAAATCAGGGCAAATTACCAGCAAAACTGACTGCGTGAAAAAAAACAACTAAATGGCAGTGAATGGAAAGTGAAAGAGCTCTTTAAGAAGTGTTGTAGAAACAGGGAAGGAAACCATTTAGCCAGAAGTTAGCCTGACAGCTGTTAGAAATTAGAAAACAATAGCTGGGAAACAAGAAAGGGAAAGGTGTCTGAAGAAGATGCTACGAGAAGCACAGGAAACTGGGATGAGAAGCAAAGCAATAATAAAATTTTCAGTGTTGGTATAGATGCCAGTGTTCCAAGGAGGAGAATTTAAACAGAGTGAGAAGAGAGACAGCGGATTCTCCTGTGGGCAGGAAAGGCTGGCAGTTTGAAGAGGCAGGCAGGTGTGATTGAAAGAAGGAGGGCATGCATTTGTACCAGCTGAAAGTGATGGATGCTCTCTCTTCTATTTTCACCAAAGAGGCGTATTTAAAACTGGCTGACCTACCTAGCTGCCTCTCTGGAGCCTGCAGCACTGTCCAGGCCACTCCTGCACCGTGTGCCCACCAGTGCCTGCAGCGTGGGCAAGTGGGGGCCAAAAGCAGCATGTCCAGCTGGGAGCTGAGATGATCACACCAGGCTCTTAGGTGTCAGGTATGGTCCTGATATTGACTTGCTGGAACTGAGCTCAACTTCTGCTTCAAGGGCACGTGAAAGGAGCTTTCGGGTCCTGGCTGCAATAGGCAACATCTCCCTGGGGAAAAGCCAGCTGGTTCAGGTGAGGAGCACCATCCCTGCTTGGAGAGGCCGGACCTGCTGTGGGATGGGCTGTTTTGGGAGCATCACTGCTCACCCACCCTTCTCCCAGCACTTTTGCTCATCTGAGGGAAACCACTGTTGTGGTGAGTGACTGCTCAGTATCCCACTGCCCTTTCTTTCAGGCAGAAAGCACCACAGACACCCTCTGCCCTGATTTTCAGGTTCCCGTAACCACCAAAAAGCAGATCTGCTGCCTCTTCCCGTGTGCATTGGAAGAACTGCTGGCATGACTGAGGACATCCCCTCCCAACCGCTGAGCTGAGTCACCTCTCAGTCAGCCTGTTCCGCTGCTGGACCAGGACAACTTCACCGTGTTTTACTTTTGGTCCAGATCCTTCCGTTGTGATCCCAAGGAGAGCAGCCATGAGTTGATGAGTGGCCTTTGTTTTCCTGAACTCTGAATGTGCCACAGCAGTGAGGGTGTAGTTATCGACAGCTGGACATTAACCTCCGTATGAGCCTGCCCTTGCTGCTTTTCATTCCTTTGCTTTTATTGATCCATTTTTTTCTTAACTTGCTCTTGCTTCCTCTTTTTTAAAGACTTACAAATTAATGGGCAGCTCAAAGGAAGCACTGCTGCTGTAATGAAAAAATATCGCCGCTCAGTGCTGTAACTTTCTGGCTGTTCTCTCGGGCCCTCGTTACGTTTGTTTCCATCTGAACACCATTTCCTGCAACGGCTCCAAACAATATTGTATTAGCCTTAATTCTGACCTTGCTGCAATTTCTACCAGAAAATTGTTTCAGCTCAGAAATGGGCAGATTCGCTCTCCAGGCCAATGAAAACAAGTCTGCCAGGTTGAAAAGAAGATGTCAAAAGCAGGCACTAAAGATCGCTTTAAATGATAACAGTTGTACTTGAAGCAAAAATAATATACAAAGCTTTAATCTAGCAATTTTCATCCTCAGACAGCAAAGTGCTTTACAACAGAGTTCACTGTCAGCAGCCCTGTTTATAAAGGTGAGCAGAAATATGGCTTTTGCTTTCTTTTCCTCTACCCAAAACCAGCTTGTTAACCGGACTCAAAGGCTTTCCTGCTCCCTCAGGACATGCCTGTGCCCACCTGGCTGAGCAAAGATATTCCCAGTGATCACATCACAGGGTCCTGCACAGGAGCCAAGGAGAGGCTTGTTCTTGTCTGATTAGCCTTGAATCCTCCTTTTTTCTTTTGTCTTCCCACTGAATAAAGAGAGTTGGCTTTAATCTGAGAGGGGGTAACGCAGCTGCTTGGCTTCTGTGCCCTGCTGGCTCATCCTCATGCTGCAGAGGTAGCTGGAGCCACCAAAACCTGTCCTGTATCCCCAGGTCCCTGACTGTGTGGCTATCAGCCACTTTCTCCCTGTTTCTGAGCTGAACCACGTGCTCGTTTCAATGGAGTGGTTTTCCTCAGCACCGGTGGAAGTGGGTGGATTTTTCCCAAGCTGAGCGCTGCCCGATGGCACCCTGACACCTTCCCACTGGTTCTCCCTCATACCTGCTGACACCCTTTCTGCAAAGTATCTGGTGCACCAGAAATGCTGCTGAAATAGCTGCAGAGGGCTTTTCATTTAACTCTAAGAGCTGGCCAAGGGGTAAGAGGTTGCACCTCTGGCTGGGCTTTGCCTTTGCACCTCCTCGCTGCTGTAGAAATGCTGGCACCGCAGAGTTTGCTGCCGAGTAAAGCTCGCCAAGGAAATCATTCCTGCAGGAAGTTTAATTGCAGCCATTAAGCCTTTAATCTAACCGTGGTGTGCATCTCTAAATGGCGGTGCCATCCCTGAAATACAGGCACGCAGCCACGGACCTGCTCACTGCTTCCTTAGCATTGTGTTTACAGCTATTTTTAGTGACCCAGAAGCAGGTAGCTCCACACTTAGTTGGCCAGAAAATTAATTTTTAAAAAAATAAATAAAGCACACACACATACACAAGCAAACCCATCCATCCTTGGAAAATATCACAGTGACTGTGAGCACTGTTTGCAGCTGGCTGTGTCTGGGGGTTTCTGCTGTTGAGGCCTCGTGGCCTGAGCCCACCTGGGACACAGAGACCCCTGACCCTGCTGGCTCAGCCCCCTCCCTGCTGCTCCACAAGGCACACAGGATAAGCAGAAGAGAGGGAAAAGCCCATCAGGTCTCTGCTCTCTCCCATCACTGCAACCCAGCCCAGCCTGACCCACCCGCTCCCCTTCTGGGCTTGTGACAGCAACCTCCCCTCCCTGTGGTCCCACCAACAAGCTCATGGATGCTCCCATCAATCCTAGAGCTCAGGATGAACACGTATTCCAGACCTTAACATGAAAGGGATGTGTTGCAAGGTGTTAAAAAAGGAGGAGCAGCGTGACTCGACTGTGGGGGCTGGGGAAGGAGATGGTGGTGACCAGCACTTGGCTTGTTCACCAGTGGAGGCTGATGGTGTAACTGCACTGCAAGTCCCTTCCTCTGGCTCCTTGAGGTCTTCATCCATAAGAAAAAGCTCAGGAAACCCCAGCAGAGCCCCTTGGAGATGTGTGACAGGAATGAAGCCTCCCAACCAAGAGGGATGGCTGTCAGAGACCCACCGGCTTCCCAGCCCCCCTCACAACCAGGGTTCAGGACTCTCCTCTGCGAAGCAGAAAGAGCTTGGATTTTTGTCCAGCCACACCTAAATGAGCTGTCCTGTGAGAAAACAGATGCTTAAAACTTTTAGACAAACACGGACAAAGTGGGATACCCCCCAAAAGGCTGCTTTAAATAGAGATTTCATTTCATCTGGATGTCTTACTGCAGTAAAATCTTATCTGTAAGTTTCAGGGCTGCCTGGGAAATCTTGCTGCCTCACCAGGGAAAAGGATATTTAAAAAGGATTAAATCTGACAGTCTTATACCAAAAGTGGATTTTTAAGACATAAGCAAAGACTTGAGAGGGAAAGGTTAGTGGGCTGTTGAAAATGCATCTGCATTTAAGCTAATAAAACTTAATTTCTAGTTAGTTATTAACAGACTGGATGTGATGAGCTGTGCTGGCTGCTGGGCTCAGGTACTGATGAAGGCAGGCAGGTGCTGTGGCAGTGATGGGAAGAGGGGGGAGTCAGAACTCCCCTTTCAGCACAGACTCCCTCCCAACTGCCCCAAACAGTGCTGAGGTCCTGGGTGGGCAGAGGCACATTATGGGGCAACAACAGCAGACCTATGAAAGCAGGCACTAAGGAAGTGTTGCTTGGTTTTCTTGCCCACAGGCAAGAAAAGTTTTGACACAAATTTAAAGCATATTAGACACCAAAGAGCCCACTCCTCCTTCCAGATGGGAGGTCTCATCACCCTTTCCCTCATCCCATAGGAGAACTCGTGCATCGATTAGTGCTTGGCTCACCCTACAGCTATGAAGTAATTCAAATCAATCCAACACATTGGCCATTAAGGCTTGCTCCAGTTAGCTTCAGTTTTAAAACAGACCGAGTAGGATGTAAATTCTGTTTCACAAAGCTCTCACCTATATTTCTCCCCAAATGTTGAAATGACATTTCTGCCCACTGAAAATAGGACCTTGGAAAAGACTCTCTGGATAGTTCATTTGCTGGAAAATAGAATTGACAGCCCAATTAATCTCACAGCCTGTGACTTTTAAGCCAGGGCTGTCAGAGTAGGCGCTCTGGGATGAGAACAGGAGAGGCTGGATAAATATCACAAGATGCTGCTGTCCTGGAGACATCCAGCCTCTCCCTGTGCCTGGCACCACGCCCGCCCTGCCCACCAGCCCCAAGGACTGTGTGGCTGCCCAGGCACTCATGGGCTGCCCTGAGCTCAGACCTGGATCTGTGTCCCTTTGTGCACTGCTGGCACGGACAGGGCTGGCGGGACAGGGACCATTGTCCCCGACCCAGATCACACCAAGCTTGCCTGGCGTGGTGTGGCCACCAGTGAGCCGAGCCGAGCCGAGTCGTGCTGAGCCACAGAGGCACCAGTTCTGCCAGTCGCAGCTGCTGTCCCACGCAGGGGACCCACAGCCAGCACAGAAACAGCCCCCAAAAGGAAACACTTTGCTTCCCACTTTCCTTTCCCCCACTGTGCGATCGCCTCCCTCCTTCACAACTGATGCTCTCCGGACATTCCCCTCGTTTTCCCAACGGAGAAGCCGGTGGCTGGGTGATTTGTGTGTGGTGATTTCCTTACCCCAGCCCTCTGCCAGCTGCAAACAAGAACACCCTTGGTAAATAACCGGGCACGTGCTTGTGGAAGGGCCTCCACTGCCACACGGCTCAGCCCCCCCAAACAAGTCCACCAAGCTGCTGGCCACGGCAACTCCAGCTCTCCAAGGCCACGGCTCCATCACATGTCTGTGTCCCAGCATGGATTTAGAGGCACAGCTGACACCACTGGCACCACACCAGCCACACTTAAGCGCTGTGGGAAGAGGAAGGCAGTGATGGCTTTGCAGGCAGCTCAATACGGCTGTGACCTTACTGGGAACAAGCCATCCCTGCACCTCCCACACAAATTGTAGGATCAGCCTTGTAGTCCATTTAGAGCATTAAGTACCTGGTTCCTCATGCTGCTGTGGCTTTTGTTATTATTATTATCATCATCATCATCTTCTCTACAGGTATAGAAACACCTCAGGCTATCAGGTTCTGTGGTGGCAACAGCTCAAATCCTCTCTGACTCCTGCATGGAATCCTTGCCATAAAAGAAGGCATCTGCTGCGTATCACATTCCTCAGCCCTGTCTCTGTGTGCCAGAAGAAATGGCAGCACTTTCCTGCTGTTTTGTTCTTGCTGCTATCTCCTGATCTGCAGATTGAATACATCACGCTGTCTTCTAGCCTTGATCCCGAGAGAGGATCAATGGGATTAAATTCCAGCTTTCCTTACATCCTTTTTTCCAAGAGCTGACTTGAATAACATGCCAGGATGTCCCTCAGCATCCCATTCTGCACCCCAGCAGCCACAAGTGTCCCTTTGCATCCTTCTCTGGCAGCAGTCTCCAGGCTGAAAGTTGTCCCAGGAGGACAGGATGGTCCAAAACCCGATGGCACAAATGCTGCTGAGGCATGACTGCTGTGAGCCAAGCCTGGAAGTTGCTGGGAGGTGCCCATTTCCCCCTGTCCCTGCCTGTTTATAAATTCACCCAGGAAAGGGAGCAGCTCATTCCAATGCAGACTGAAAATTCCCACTGCGGCCCACACCGCGATCGAGGGAGCCCTCTGCGCTGCCCCCAACACGCAGGAAAATTGCTTTTCAACCCTGCACTAACAAAGAGCAGCCGTGCATCGCTCACCAACATTGAGTTCCTTTATAAAAACATGGTTTTGCTCCGCTCTAATTGCTCCAAATGAAGCAATCGCATTACGCTCCCTCCCAGCCCCTGTACCTCGCCAGCGGACGCTCTCCACCAGCTCAAAAAGTTTGCCCTCAGCGCGGATTAGATCTGGATGCTCAGGAGGTGGAAAAGTGTCTGCCCTGCCCGTCACACCTTGCTGGGAAGGATGGATGCAAACAGGCTCTCACAAGTTTCCCAAATTCCTGACGCAGGCTGGAGCCGGGGGCCAGGAACGGAGCAAGCTGGGCAGAGGGCCTCTTCCAGCTTCACCAAGGGGTTAATGCAGGGAGAGAGACCAGGCAGACCTTCTCTGCTAAGCAGGGGTGCAGCCACGCTGCTTTCCTCAATCTCAGCTCCTAAGCAGGGCTTTTGGTGCTGTTTCTGTGTCCTGAGGCTCAGCCTGACTCTGCTCCCATCCCAGCAGGTTCCCAGGTTCCTGGAGGCTTGCAAGCTCCAGGCAGCAGAGTGTCGCGTCAGTGCTATCCTAGCACTTAGGGAGAAAAGCAGAATAAATGTTCTTATAGAGCTGGCATATTAAAATATGATACAAGTTAGGCCATAACTCACCTGACCTTGCATTTCACATCATTTCTAATGACATTTATCATTAATAAGCAGCCTGTCACTTCCCTCTGCTCTTGGGCTGCTGCTGCAGAGCACAGGGTGTTCCTCCTTCAGGCATTTACTCCTGGGAGATGTTCCCTCCTGCCATCATCTTCCCAATCAGCACCTAGCAAGGGACAAGGAACCCTTCTGCTTTGGGATGGCACTGCTGGTGTGGTGGCTTGGAAAGGTCTGGGCTCTGGCTCGGGGCTGGTTGTTCCCCTGCACACCCCATGCCCCAGCTCCCGTGCACACACACACACTCTCTCCTGTCTGCCTCAGGAATCTGCCCATTGCCATGGAAACTGTGGTGACATCAGGCACTGCTAACGTTATTCCAATGACTAATTGCTTTATGAACGGTGAGCCAAATTAGTGAAACAATTTCCAGGCCCCAGAGGTCTGTATTTAACATCCAGGCAGATGCCAAAAAGTGTCCCTCACCTGCAGGGACGCTGGGCAGGGCTGCAAGAGGACAGCTGGGGACTCTTGCCCAGGCTTGGATGTGTGGCACAGAGGAGCTGTTTGGGCTCCAGACCACTTTGACTTTGAATCCTGTTTTTCTGGGTTTCTTGAGAGCTGTTTTGTACCTGTTTAAGCTGCCTGGGTAGTGCCTAGACTCTAGTTCAAGAGGTACTCCTGTTTTCCATCTCACAGGGATCTGTGGTACTTGCTGCTGCTGACAGCAGTCTGCCTGGTCTTTTTTCTCTCTTATTTTGTTTTTCTCCTTACATGCCTTCTTCCTTCTCTGTGGCTCTTTGGAGTCAAGGCTTGTAGGATGAGTACCCTGTCATCCCAGAAAGTGCAGCTTTCCAGCACACTGCTTTGTGCTGCCCCACGGCCATTCCTGTCTCTGGCTACACAAGTGGAAGCTGCACACATGGCAAGTGCCTATTTGTCCCTGTCCTCCACAGCAGCTGCTTCTTATGCTCCTACTTGAGAACCCTTCCCAGCTTTTGTACCCACTCCTGTGCCCAGAACCCCTTCAAGGCAGGGCAGCTGTGTCTGTGCAGCTCAGAAAGGGAATGGCAACTCCACAGTGCACTCCAGGAGTTGCACACACAGCTGCCAATGTCATGCTAACCCAAAAATGAAGAAAAACCAGCTCAATTTCAATGGCAAGACTTAAAGCTGAAGCATCCCTTGCCTGCTCACTCCTAATGCACAAGGTTGGTGCAAGAACCATTGCTGCCTCTGGCAGAATCAGAGAATCATAGGATGGTGGCAGGGACACCTTCCATCAGACCAGGTTGCTCCAAGCCCTGTCCAACCTGGCCTTGAACACTTCCAGGGATGGGACATTCAGGGCTCCTCTGGGCAACTTGTGACAGTGCCTCACCACCCTCACAGGGAACAATTTCTTCCTAACATCTAATCTAAACCTGCTCTCTTTCAGTTTGAAGCCACTCCCTTGTCAAATGTCCCTGTCCCTCTTCCTCCTTTTTATAAGCCCCTTTCCTACAGCACCGTGAGTGCCTGGGCTGGGGAATGCTGGTTATCCCATCAGTACCTCATTTCAGAGAGTCCATCAGACTTCAGAACAAGGGAAAACTGTAGGAAGAAGGTGCTTTGCCACAAGAGCTGACAGGACAGGCACTGAGGGGGTTGGCTGTTCAATTATTTTGCTTTGAAATAAAAGGTACCATAAAAAGGCCCCAGTCAGAGACAACTCACAGGATGGGACAATGAAGCTCTTGCTCTCAGCAGACAGCTGCTGGTGCAGGGCTGGTGGCTTGTGGACTCCTTTTCTCTGAACCTGCTGGATCCTGGATCTGATGAAAGAGAAAAAAAAAAAAAAAGAGCCAGGCCAACTCTGTATGTTTATCCATTTAAAGATTTTAAATCCCTTCCTTAAGGATATGTGATAGCTTACAGCATCAGCAATTTATAACTCCTGGCTCCCTACAGCATCCTAACTGTTTATGGCTCTGCGTTATTTACTGCCTGACACTGAAATCAGAAACATTATGAGAATTTGTTAAGGAGTTACTCGGGCAGCCCCAGATGCAGCTTCGAGGCACTGACACGGCAAGAGAGCATCCGACCGTCCGTGACCGTCCGTGCCCGTCCTGCAGCGGGGCAGCAGCGGTGCCTCCCTCCCCGCAGCCCCCTCCGAGACCCCCGGGATGCCGGAGCAGGCGCTGGCTGGCCATAATCACCTTAATGAGCGGCAGGCACTGATTTCACCCCGTGCCGCTCTAGGAGGCGTTAATTACATCATTTAATTGTGCGGCTCAGCCGTTCTTCCCTATGCCTGAGCCCCCGGTGACACCCAGCCACGGGAGAGGGCAGGTGGTGCGCCGGTACTGGGGAATTATCCCGGTACGTTCTCACAGGACTCCACGACCGCATTTAGCACAGCACTCGTAGATCATCCATCACGAAATGTCAGGCCCTCCTACAGTGAGAAGTTAAGAACAGACCGGTCTTTTTTGTTTCACCGACAGACAAAAAAAAAATTAGTATTTCTCCTTTTGTTCTTTTTTCCTTCCGTTCGTTCTAGACACAAAAGTGCACTTTCCCGTGCTGGACACACACTCGGCTTTCCCCGTGGGCTGCCAGGGGCTCTGGCTGCAGCCCGGGCGGCCACGGCATCAGCCCTCCCTCATTAATGGCTCATTTAGGCAGCCGTCCCCCGCAGCGCTCATTAACACACATGAGAGAGTGGCCGGAGGTGAGAGCTTCACTAATCAAATGTGCTATTAAGATCCTAATCCATTTCATTAGCCCATTTCATTTGACACTTAGTGAGGCTCAGAGATGCTCTGTGTAACGGGGCTGAAGGCGCACGGCCTGTCCTGTGGAAAAATAATCCTTTTTATTAGACCCATAATTCCCTTCTATCGCGTATTAGTTTGTTTCTCAAGCTGAAGGGCGCCAGGGATGTGCAGCTCTGGCAGAGATGCCAGGGATTTTCCCTTCATGTGTGAGCGTGTCATCACACCCAGTGTAAGACTGGAGGGATCCACAGGCAGCACCAATATCCAAAAAAAAAGAAAGAAAAAAAAACCAACTGAAAAACAGGCCACTTGATTATATGATTACATATCACTGGACTGTATTTTGGGAACGTTATCTAGATGACCCTCCACCGAATATTCTGGAGACTGAGATGATTAAAAACGTCATCCCCATCTGAAATAATTTCTAATTTCTCTCTTCCTTTGATTGCCAGCCACGCGAGGTCTCCCAGTTCAGCGGGGAGGCGGGATGAGGAGTGAAATACAGATTGTTCAGGAGGCTGAGGAAGCAGCGAGCTGAACCTACACCGGTGTGTCAGGCAGAGAGGCTGACACTGCCTAATTCCCTGTACAGATCCTGTATCTCCTCCTCAAAACAAATGAGCACGACGATGCGTGACTCTGCCTGGGAGCTCCACACGACCGTGGGGATTTTGTGCGTGGGGAAAGGCCGTAAGTTATCAGATAAGCAGGTCTTCCTTATCAGATAAGCATTCCTAAATATATGTACTTCCCACACAGACACACACTTGAAACTGCATTAAAACTTCATACTATTAAAGAAATTTTTAATGAAACTATAACTTTGTGAATATAATATTCCTCTCCGGGACTGGGTTGTGGCAGCTCTTCAGAAACAGCTGAGGAAAATGCCTACATAGCACTGAAACACTCCCGCTGAGCAAAGCTGAAATGTTCCAACCGCAGGATAAGCAAGCTCCTACCCGAAAGTAGCCTTCTGCCTGAGCTCCAAGGGTTCTTTGGGAGCAGCCCCATGTGCCAGCGAGCCTTCCAGGCCATGCACTGGCACCAAAACTCCCCGAGCTCACCCCAGGTTGCTGCTGCTGCTCCCTGGCACGAGAAAGGAAACACGAGTGGTGTCCAGGCTGGGTGGCAGCTTGTTCCAGGCTGGCAGAGCATGAAGCAGGCAGATGCACCCCTGGAGCACCCTGTAGCATCCTCCCCAGAAACACACACCTCAGTTCCCATCCCCAAGCAACATCTGAGAGGAGAGGAGGTACAGCCTGCTGACATCCTCGAGTTTTCTCACTGGGGTTGCTACTTGAGGTGGGTAAACAGAGAGAGGCCCTGTCCCCACAGCCAGAGGTGGCAGTGGAAGGGACGAGTGGCAGTCAGAGCATCTCTTACAGCAGGACTCTTAGGGAGACTCGGGCCCTTTTGATGATTTATTAGCATCCAGAGTCCCTGCAGCCAAAACAGCAAAATCCCCGTTCCTTGCTCTGTTCTAACCCACTTCTTCCAAGACAATTTCTGAGCAATTGATGAGGGGGGAAAAATAAACTTTTAAAAAGCATCTTTACTCTTGGAAATTCAATGCCGTGTGCTCCCTCAGCGCTGCCCAGGGCATTCCCCTCCACCTGAGCCGCCAGCGGGTGGAAGCTGGCTCCCGCCTGTGCCCACCCCCGCGCTGCCACAGGCACCGCTGCGCTCCGGAGGGTCCCTGGAGGAAAAACAGAGCTCAAAGCCTCCTGCCACATTCCCGTGCTTGGGAATATGGTGTTGAGAGAAGGAAAAAGCGCACGGCGCTGCTGGTGGGCAGGGACCTGCCGGGGGCTCCAGACCCACCGGTGCTGCCAGGGTCAAGTGCAGGTCTAGTCGGGGGTCGTGTGTGAGAGCAGCAGCAAAAAGGGATGTAGGCAGGAATGCTGAGCTGTAGCTGGAACAGGGGGGAATGTCCCTAGCAGCCCCTTGGTGCAGGCTCAGCACAGCCCACATTAAATACTCACAGCATGACTGTGTTAAGCACTGCCAGGGCAGTACCGGGAAACTTTCGCCCCAGGTGCTCTCTTCAAGAGAACGGGAGAGAGATGTTTTTTTAAAAAGCACCATCATCTCCAGACAAAATTAAACACAGGCGAGTGAGAAATCCGTGCTGAGCAGTGAGACCATAAATCAGTCCCATCCCTATCCCCACCGGCTGCAGAGGCTGGAGCGTGGCCGTGGCTGGCGGGCAGCAGTGTGCTCTTGCAGGAAGTGTGTTCTCCACCCCCCCCGGGGCTGTGATCTTCTCTCTGGGAAATTTCACAGCCTGGTGAGCCCATCCCTGTCCCCATCACAGATCCAGGGGAGCAGCAGGGCAGCACGTCCCCATAGGACCTTCACAGGAATGGCAGCTCCCGGTGATGCTGTCCCTCCTCGCTGCAGTCCTGCCCTTCCCATCCTGCAGCCCCCTCTTCCCCACAGCACTTACAGCCCAAATCATGGCATTTGGCTTTCTACCACGACACAAGTCTGTGCTCATCCCGTGCTGTCCCCCTGCCCTGCCCTGGAGGTGCAGACCCCAAGCATGTCAATGAAAAGCTCTTCTTGACTTAGCAGTATGAATTACAGCATGATATAAAGGCCTATTAAAGGCTGATTTCTAGAACAAATGCTGCCCCCGTGGCTAATCAGCAGAATATTTCCTTCATTGAGAGACAAAATTAATATTGCTCTTTGGCAGATGCAATGATGCCAAGCAAATAACTCGCAATCGAGCTTTATTGTTACGATGCCTTTGGTTGCTGGCCTTGGCCTCGAGAGGGTAGCAATGAAAACGAGAGAATACAAATGTAAGAGCCTGAAATAAATGTATGCCCTGACACTGCAGGGAACCAGGGATTAATAGGGGACATCAGCATGCACGGCTCAGGCTGGGCACACTGCCCTGTCCCCTGTGGTGGCACCCAGCAGGCGAGGGCATGGACACACAGCCTTGGCCAGGACATCTGCCCCAGCCCCCAGGCAGCCCAGACCCCTGACTGCGGGCTTTACAGTGTATTTGCATTTTTTAAAAGGCATTTGTGAAGAGAGAAGATGCTGTGTCAACACTGTGAAAGCTGGCATTAATCAAGGGTGATACCGTGCTCTCCTTGCCAGTGGTTAGCATTAAAAAATACATATTAGCATTTTTAATATTAATCAGTATAAACAAGAAGGATACTTCTATAAAAATTAATTAGAAAGCTCCTTTACTTAGAGGACAATAATGTATTAATATCACATCTCAGGGCTGCGAAGCATCCATACAAAGTGAACCTCCTCAGGCTCCGTGGCTTGCCCACACCTCACAGCACAAGCTGAGGCTCATTCACTCGGATCAAGGGCTAATCCTGCTCCAGGAGTCACAGACCACCTCGTGCCAGCCACAGGATGAACTGTGCTTCAGAGCTCACAGTCAGTCTAAGGCTCCTTCCCCCTCCCTGCTGAGCCCGTAGCAGGAACAGACTTTTTATGGCATTAATGATGCAACCTGGCTAAGCCAAGGAATTCCAGGGCATGAGGCTGTCCAGGGATGAGGCTGAGCCCATGCAAGAGGCAGTGATTTCTACACTTACAGAAAACAGAAAGGCAGGCTCTTACCTGCCTTTTATCCCTCCCTGCCAAGGATGCCACAGCAGCAGCAGACCAGGGGCTCGGGGACCCCCAAACTCCTGCACGGTGCTCCACGGCCAATCTGCTTCAACAGGAAGTCTTCACATCATAGTACCCCAAGGAAACCTCTGCCTCCTGCCTTTCCATATCCAATCGCCTCATGCAGGCATCCTCCTGGGACCTGGCTGTCAGCACAGCCCTGGCACCCGCTGGCTTATGGCCCAGGAAAGCTGCAACTCCCACATGGACAAGAGGCTGGCAGGATTAAGCAAAATCCTCTACTTGCTCCCCCCAAAGCGCTGGAGATTTTGCCAGCTGAGCAGTTGGACTGGCAGAAAATACCAGCTTTTTACCTTGGATTTGTATTTGTAACATAAAGGGTGTTTGGTGGCTCCTGCAAGACGAGCCCAGGGGCCGGCACTGCCCTGCTGTGCCAGCTCAGCCCCACATCCCACTCCCTGCCGGCACTCCGGTCGTGCTCCACTGAGCCATTCGGTCTTTCCAGAGGATTCGCAGCTCTGTTCCCTCCAGAGCAGCTGTGGGCTGCTGCAAGGCAGAGGAAGTGTCTTGTGAAACAACCAGGCTGATTTAATAAGGTCAGATGGGAGAAGAAGAGCATTAGCAGGGGCCGAGAGCCTACCCCAGTAAATCCCTTGTTTGCTTGTCTCTGATGCAGGCAGCCAAGCTCAAATATCTCTTAGCTGTACTTCGTGCTAAATCAAAGCCAGAGCCACCAAGAGAGCTTGGCTTCTTCCCGGCCCCACTGCCCACGCAGCCTAGGCTGGCTGGGGGGCCGTACCTCTCCCCCCTCTTCCTGCTGACCCTCTCAGTGCCCACAGAGCCACAGGGGGTTGCTTTCCCCAGCTGCTTGCACGCCCTTTGTTCAGGTTCAGTGTCTAGATGGACAAGCAGTATTTCTTGGTGAATAAAGGGCTCTCCAGCCCTTCAGAAGGAAGCAAACCAGAAGGACTGGATGCAGACCCTAAGATTCATGCTGGGAAATCAGGTGGCACAGTTGACAGTGAAGGTACCTGCCTGCAACAGCTCCTTGGCTTAGTGGGACGTGGCCACCTCATCGCTGGGGGATGGTGGTGTGGCTGGCGGAGGCATTTGTATGCAGAGATCCCACTGCAGCCAAACACTGGGGCCGGGACAGACACCCCCAGCCCCAGCTGGAGTTTGCACATGAGACTGGATGCTCACACAGGGCTGCACACCTTTGTTCTCCCTGCCTCCCATTTCAGAGCAGCAGGGAACAAAATGCTTTAGGGAAAGGGATCTGGCCACGGCCTGGGTGGGTATGGAGGGGCTGGGAGGACAAGAATCTTCCCAGCCTAGAGGTGAGACACCGGCCACGAGGGCTTGGGCTGCGAGTCAAGGAGCAGAAGCACTGGCAGACTGCTCCATATGAGCTGTTGGCTCCAGGAGGCGAAGCGTGAGGGTGGAAGACCCGAGGCTCTTGCTGGAAGAGGCTGAGGGTCAGAGGAGAGGGAGCTGAACCACCAGGCATGTGTTAACTCCCACTGAGCTGCACCACGCTGCCACACACGCACGCTCACACCAACTGCTAGCAGCTCATCCTCCAGCAGGAGCTGGTGGAGGAATCCCACAGGGAGCCCAAAACACTCTAGGTTGGAAATCACTACTCCCAGCAGCTCTTATTTTTAACCATAGGTTGCAGCCCTTATTTACCAGCAGGCGCGATGTTGTCGGGAGCGGTGACTGCGGGTGCCGCGCTTGCCTTTTGCGAAGTGAACCTCCTGTTTTGACTGCAAGCTAAATGATGCTCAGTTATTTGGGGAGGAGTATTTCCAGCTACACAGTGTGAGCCAGAGTTATCAGCCAATTAAGTATTTATGGCCGATGCCATTTTCCTAGCAAGATGCTTGGAAAGCAAGCACCAGTTACACCAGAGCAATGGGTTAAACTGTGCTCTTCGACAAACACCTCCTTGCTGGCCTGCCAGAGCCTGCACACACACAAGGCCTGTAAAACCTTCTCTTCAGTCTATGCTTGAAAACAATCCATCACCAGAGAGTGTGGTTTAACCACGGCAGCAGTAACTCAGCCTGTCTTCAGTGAAGCATCAGCAGAGCATGAAGCAAAAGGCCAGGCTCTCCCCACCCTGCAAGGAGGGGTAGCTGTGATGGGGGCTTCACGAGGACAGGCTGTGCTGTCAGCTGTCACCAGGTGAACAGCTGGGACAGCTCTTCATTGCCTGGCCCTTGCCAGGTGTAACTCACAACCAGTGCAGCATCTCTGCCGGGTGCTGATTTAACCTCGTTTTCCTGCTTTTCCAGCATGGGCCTCTAACATTCTCTCTTCCTAACATCACTTAGAAACCCTGGATCCAAACCCAAACTAAAGTAATACCCTTTAGGATGCACCAACAGGGAGAACTTCTGCTTCAAAAAAAGCAGAAACCAAACCCACCCTGCTGCCTATCCCAGGTGTTTGGACAGCACCACCAGCAGCCTTCCCTCACCACCTGAGTTTACCAACCAGTTGCACAGAGTGTGACACTCAGCTTCCCCAGCACATACCCACCCACTCTTCTCTGTTCAACTCCATCAACAATTTTAGGGCAATTCCTGCTTTCACAAGGAAATGTACAACCAACCAGCATGGTGACATGGCAAAGGACAAACCCCTTAACAGCTTGTGTCTTTGTTTTCAGCCTGTAGTGGGTTGTTTACAACACTCTCCGATTTCTGTGAAGTAATGCTGAACATTTACCGAGCGTGCAGGAGCCCATGGATGGTGTGTACCGCTTGAGTCACCCTCCTCCTGTCACAGCATCTGCCACAGACCAACCAGGCACTTGGATGCCTGCTCACACATCTCCCAGGGCAGCCATTCCCCCTCCTGCAGCATCCTCGACTGCTGACACAGGGCCAAAGCCCTGGTGACCAAGAGGGTCACTGCAGCCTTGAAAACTGCTGGGCTGTGATGGCAGATGAGAGAAGTCAGCCTGAACAAGGAAAGGAAAATACTTCAAACGCCACAGTGATGGTATGAGGTGACAAGCATCTATTTGTTCCTAGGTTATATCACATTAAGGGTTATTGTGGTCACTCAGTTCACTTTCCTGCCCTCACTGCAGCTGGTGTTAATCCAGGGATATTTTCTTAGGCTTTTAAGCAGTGTTTATCTTTCATCATCTCCCAGCAGCAGTGGAGACACAGCTGATGGTTCACCAAGCTCATGAGGACTGGGAAGCATCTATATTCCAGATGCATTGATATGCCTCAAAAGTTGTGACCAGTCATGAAGGCACGACCACAGCTCAGTCCTGTGTGTCCAACTCCTGGGGACGTGCTGTGATTTTTAAAAGGAAAATGACCCTCCAAAATTCAATGTGGGAGAGCATCAAGCCCTTATAGCACCTCTTGCTTTGTGCACTCCATACTGGTGCTGAGAAGAGGGGCAAAGGAAAGAGTGGGCTGCAAGTATTGTTCTTAAAACCACTGCCAGCTCAGAACACGCTGCTGACCTTCAACAGGGACCGCAGGGTCGTTGCTCTGGTTTAAGCTAATTGGTACCTGAAACAAAAGGCAGTGGAAAATTGGTGCCAGAAAATAAAAGCTGTACTTGCCTATGCTCTCAGCGCGAGGTGTCCGCAGCGCCTGACGCCAGCTCAGCACCACAGGCGCAAAGGTGAACTTTCCAGCCACCTCAGCTGCAGCTCCTCTCCATGGACACACCAGGAGAAGCTCCAGCTCCAACCCCCGGCTCTCCTGGCAGCTCCCGTGTGGCCAATTCAGCACAGTGGCTTGTGTCATGCAGCTGTCTGAGAGTCACCGCGGGCGCTCCTGTACATCACACCCACGCACAGACACACTGAGCGCTGCCGTTCTTGACCTTCACCAGAGGGAAAAAACCACTTCTTCAGGGTCAAGTAGGGGCAAGGCGCTGCCAGTCGCAGTCTCTGCTGAAGGGGGCCCTTGGCTGAACACTGAAGCACAGGGTGCTACGTGTGTGCGGTGACAAAGGGCTGATCCCAGGAAATGAGGCATCCCCTAAGTGCCTCCTGCCAGTTCGAGTGCACAGCACCATAATACATCCCGGCATTAAGCCAGCCCTGATAGGCCACAGCAAGGCACGAGCTAGACCTGCACTTGAATCTGAGTGCTCTTGCCATGCTCAAGAATATTTGCCCACCCTTTTCTGCCAAAAATCTCAGGAGAATACAGGATCTTTTGAAGGAAGTGTTTTAAACCTAAATGTGATGCAGTATGAAAGTTTCCTTGTATAAAAGCTAAAGGAGGATATAAAATGCTCAAAGAGACAGAGACTGGTGCTGCCACTCTTGTTAGTTCTAGGATATACTGTTTCGCTCCCATTCATGAATAATTTTCTGTGAAACCTGTGTCTGAGTAAGTCTTCCTGTGCTTTAAATGTCAGCAGCCCTGGAGCCAACACCTGCCCAAAGTTGTACCAGCCTGAAACAGGTCTGTGCTTGGTACCTGCACCTACAGAGATGGTTTGGAAAGCAGAGCAGTGTGGATTGGCTTTTGAAGGCCATGGATATTTTTCCAGGAGCAGCAGCCTGGGCCAACTTGCCCCAGAGATGGATCTGTCCACAGGGGTTTTCTGCTATCCCAGATGGAGGAAATCCCACTGCTTACAGCAATTCACAAATGAAAAGCAGACTGGGTTTTTTAAAATATTATTTATTCCTGAAAGTGTACAACCAGAATATAAAAATATTCCTCGGTGAAAGAAAGACAGAAAAGGGTAGGAATTTAAGGCCAAGAGAAAAGCATTTCAATGTTCCAAGGGAAGACGCCTCCAGAGACAGAGCTTGGAGACTCCACAAGCTTGGAAGTTAGGGTTGTATTTCTGTACCACAGAACCTTCCTACAGCAGGTCCATAAGTTACCTCTCTCGTTGTGACTCATAACCTGATGGAATGGGTTTCTAGTCTGTTCTCTTTGAGAACCCAATTATTTCAAGTGCATCACACCAGTAAATGAAATCAGTGCACTGCTTTATTTATTATTGGGCATTTGTTTTTCTTTATTGTGACTACATTATAGCTGCCACAAATACTCAAAGCAGCTGAATTACAGCAACACACGTTCTAGAATATTTCCAGTCTCTCTAAGCCTTGGTACTTTACATGTTCTCCAATACTTGGATTTTTCTGACTAATGAACTCTTCCAATTGCTGGAAAATATTGAATGCAATTAGTACTTCAGTGCACAGCCTCAGTGTATGCCGTGCCTAGCAGCTGAGCACTGTGAAAGAGCCCAGTGCTTGGCAGAGGAACCAGAAATCCAGAAGATAAAAGGGAGATTTATGCACACTCCCACCAAGGCCTAATGCAGAATTTAATTGGCAAGGTTAGCAATAAAGGGGCTGCAGAGAGAGCTGACGAGGTTATGGCCCCAGTACAACTCACAAAGCAGTAACAAGTTATGACTCCCAGGCTAAAAATTCAGAAATTACATTTGGTTCCTCACCTCACACTCCCCCGTGCCAGGCTGCACAATGTGACCAAGTCCCTCTATTCCTTTGCTCCTCTCAGTCCAGTTTTCTCTCTTCAAGGGGAGACACAAATCACTCCCTCCAACCCTTCTGCAATTTCATCCAGCCTGTGCCGGCACTCCTCCCGCAGCTGCTCCAGCTCTCTCTGCAGGCTGCCCTCTCTCATCTGCAGTTCTCTGATCACCTCTGCAGCACTGACAGCTGAAACAGGCTCCTTGGATACAGACTGACCAAAGCCCCTGTTGCTGGCAGGATGTTTGTTCCTCAGCACCAGCCTGCACGACCCGTGCATTTTATTTTGCTTTGGAGCACAAAGGGATGCGAGACCTCGCAGTTTTAGTTCAACGCCTTCCTGTATCTTTCTAGCAGTGGCAGAGAACCCCTCCTTCTGTAGTTCTTTCTCTCTTGCCGTCACCTGTAGAGGGAAGAAAAAGAACAAAAGAGTATGGTATATTTCTGTGGAAAAAAATCCTCCCCCCAGGAAACAACACAAAATGTCATGTTTGGACTAGGATGTTTGGTAGGATGTACCAGAAAGAAGAGCCAACTGTGAGTGTAAACCGAAGTGTGTGGCAGCAAAAACTGAATTAAGCTAACATGTGCTTTCTATCAGGCAGCAGCCTCAGTAAGCAGAAAGCTGCCTGTAGTCATTTGTTTGCAGATTCAGTCCCCCAGCCCCTCCAGTGATGACTTACACACAAGGCCTCTGCATGCTTCCCTCCTACTGAGGAGTGCGTGGTTTGGCTTCAGAGCAGAACACACGGAGCAAAAAGGGAGACCCAGCAGAGTGACCTTCCTCCGGTTGTGCTTTAAGCCACCAGGTTGTCATAACAGATTAATTGCCTTGTGAGTAACAGCATTATTTCAGTTTGCAAATGCTTTCTGCACTTGGCAGTGCTGAAAAGTAGGGATGACAAGTGTAAGCTAGCAATTCCTTAATTCTCAGTTCTCATTATGGGGTAACAATTAGGAAAAGAAAAATAAAGTAGAGGCCAAAACCAAAATGAGTACCAGGCAGCACACTTTCACAGAAGACAGGCCCCAATAAAATAAAAGCTTTTCTTGTGACAGCATCACAGTCTGGATGATAAAAGCAATTGTATATACTGGGGTTTCTCCAAAGCATTGATTTAATGTTCTCCAACAATTTGATCTGAAGAACTTGCAAGATGGTAATTGCCTTGCCAATTTTACTAGTGGATTAAATATGAATTCAGTGACTCATCTCAAAATGCACTTGTCAGTGGGGAAACATCTGTAAGAAGAGGCACCCTGCTAAGGCCTTCAGGGAAATGGTTCTTGGTCCAATGGGATTTTCTGTTTCTTCTACGGCAAAAAGCTGCCAAATCAACTCAGTCAAAAAGCAGCAAAGTTTCCAAAAAGCAAAGCTGCCTCTGCAACCTGCACAAATCCCAGGGCTCTCCTGAGACTTGAGTGCAGTTCTGGAGTTCATGCTTTAAAAATACACAGGGAAACAGAGAGTAGGATTCACAGGCAGGTCACCCAATGACCCACAGCCCAGAAAAAAAACCATAGAATATGAAACTTGGAGAGTTCAAAATATTCCATTCATGGAGACAGATATCAGAGGGTCATTCCTAAAAGGAATTTTTCTTCTGGAAAAGAAGGTGGTAAAGATCAGACTTTGCTGACAAAGCCGTAAGAAGATCAAATGGATGAAAATTCCAGTTAAGATATTCAGCTTCAGAGTAAGACATTGTTTCCTACTGTGAGGATAATGAACCATGAAATGCTTCACTGCAGCTCCAGGGATGAATCCTTTGGCCAAAGCTCAGCTCAGGTCAAGCTCAGTGCTAATGATACCCCTTCCAGCCTTGAAATTGCTCTGCAACCCCTCCCTCTCCTGCCTGGGGGTGAAGCTGAACAACTCCTTGGGGTTTTAAATCTGCAGATCTGCATTAAGATATCGGTACCTCACACATCAGGGCTTTGACAAGTTCCCTGTAAAGTCAGGGCTATTTTGGCAGCTCTCTGAAGCACCAGAGATCAGGCAGAGCTCAAAGCAGCACCAGCTGCAAGGACAAGAGTCCTAAGGTAGCAAAGCACCTGCAGCATTTCCCACCGTCAAGCTACAGCTGCTCAGGGTCAGACCAGCTGCTGTATGTGGAAAAAAAAAAAGGATTTTTTATCCCAGATCAGTGGGGAAGGTTTTATCACTGAAACAAGTTCAGCAGGTTATGACATCCAGGGGATCAGTCTACATTCTCTTACAGTGAAACACTGCAGGTGCGAGGGCTGCAGTCACAGTTAAACCTCCCCACTGACACCAGGGCTTCACTCACTCATCCCACATCTTCCTTCAGAATATCTTCATGAGTTTTGCAGCCAAGTAATTAATCCTCTCCATAGTCTTCTGATGAGCTATTCTCACCCCTCAGCCTCCGCTTAAAAAAGATTAAGAAAATCAATCAAATCAGAAAAGGAGTAAATTTCTCTGAATTTTTACTAACACATTAAAGCCTTTATCGATGCAGAACCATCTGTTAAAGGAGACCTCTGTTGATTAAGGCATTTGAATAGAGAACTGAAGCTGAGAGAAGTCTATCTTTGTCCTTGTCCAAGAACCAGGGGTCCCTCTTTATCATAATCCCCAGGGAATCCCAGGACATCTCTTGCTGTTGGCTGTAAGAATAACTGAGATGCAATTCTCTAACACCACTTTAGAAGGAACAAAACTGAAAAAATAAATTCAGTGTTATCTGTTCTCCCCACAGCCAATGAATAAATGGAAAATGATGTTTGCACAAAGTGGATTTAACACTGGAATCCAGGATGGGAAAAATTTCCTGTTAGTTACAAACAACAACATCACTCAGCAAACAGAGCCCACAAAATGTTATTTATTTTTCACATTAAACTCCAGCAGAAGCGTAGTAGGGCTGTATAAAAGCATTCTTAATGAAACATAGGTTTTCATCCTCTCCACCAGTCAAAACTGGAGAATTTTATTATCCATTATGCAAGGCACATGATGGAGGAGCAGCATGCTCCTCTCAGCACTAAGTGCATCGAGTTCTCTAACCCACAGCAATACAAGGGGTAGGAATTACTAGGGGAAGCAGGAGCAGCTGTAGGAACAAGGACAACAGCCTCACAGTCAGGGAGGCAGAAGTGTAACAAAACCTACATCCAAGTATCACATGCTGTATTTTATAGAGGACCAGCATTTCCTGGGATAACAGCTAAACTTAAGAGGGTAAATTTTAAAAATAATGACTATTAAATAAGAGAACAAGTTTAGCAAGACACTATTTATCTCCTATCAGCACAATCTGGAATTGGAAAGCTATCTCCAGTTCTGTTCTTCTTGGAAGACTCTGCAAACACACATATGGCCACAAATACTCTTGTTGCAGTTTATAGGTTTCAATTGCTAAAAATCTCCAAGGGTTACCTCCAAGCACTATCCTTTACTCTTCACATCCTGAATGCTTGTGAAAATACTCAATAATCTCCTCCTCTATGGTTAATTGATGCTCTTTAACAGCTTGCTGTCTCCCATTAGTCAGCACACAACGATTATTCTACTCTGCAAAACAATCTCAATAGACCACTTTGTATTAAACAAACATATTGTAAAAGATTAGGAGCCTCAGCATTTTGTGCCTGCCCATTTCTATCCCACAGCTCTGCCTTTCAGTCTCAATCTACCAGCTGGAATTTGAATTCCCAGTTAGGTGTGTAGTGCTGTCTGAAAACTGCTGCACATCCTCTCCAAATAAATACAACAACATCATAATCATCTTTTCCACTTGTACAGAACCATCCTCATCCCAAAGGGACCCAGTGCACTTTGAGAAAATCCACTCCAAACACAGAAGGAATCAGCTGATGAAGAATCAGCATCTTCAAACTGACACGTATCCTGCTCTGCACTGGGTTGGGTTTCCCTTCCAGCTCTCCATCTCACCATCACCGACTGCTCTTCGGGACAGCAGAGCAGCCAAACTGCCCTGAGTGCACCCAAATGTTTTCCTTTAAACAACTTCAATCTTCAAAAGGTATTAGGAACTAAAAGCTAATGGGAAAACTCCAATAACTTTCATTATTTCAAGAAGAAGCCAACAAACTAGTGGAGCTGCAGACAGCAGCACAGCATCTTAGGTCAGACTGAAAAGGGACCAAAGGGACAGCCAGCCTGTCCTTCCCAAAGCTGGCCCAGCGCAAAGGGTTGCGGCGTGCACAGGCACAGAGACTGCTGGCACATTCGCAGATGGGAATATGCAAAGGAAGAAGCACTGTAAGAGCACAGATCTCTCCAACACTGGCTGGAGGGTGGGCAGAGACAGGTGGCCTCTAGTCCCTGACATGGTGGAATCAAGCCAGGCAGGGCATCCGTCAAGTATGGAAAGGATTTACCATCTCCCCGGGACATCACTGGGATGCTGCGTTTACAAAACCATTCAGGCTGACATCTGATTGAGGAAAATGGCCAAGTCAAAACAGAAAAGCATGGGCCCAGTAGAGTGCTGGAAAGGGGAACATCCAAAGGGCAGGCACATCCAAAAATCAGGCTGAGCAGGCAGCTTGGTTAATCCACCACGGTGGATTAACTTTTGCACCAATGCACAGAAGAGATACCAAGCCTGCAAACACCTACACCCATTATTAACTTCCCCAGCGCCTCCTCAGCCCAACCTTCTCTGAAATGTCTTCTAACCAAAAGTACTACTGCTGTCCATTTCATTCAGACAGCTATCTCAGCTTTCTTCAGTCCTGGGAATCCTCTGGCTTTGAATAAATCTTATAACAATGAGTTCAGTGGGAAAATCATGGCAAAGATAGCGTGTTGCATATTTTAAGTAAGCTGCCTTCCAGTTTCTTTGCATGTTCCACTGTTTTGAGGCCAGAACAGTATTATCCAGATTCACCTCCCCTGGACGTGTGACAATTTGCCACATGGACAGCCCCAGTCTTTCTGCTGCCCATCTTGTGAAGCTCTGCTTCCATCAACTGCTGAGATGCCCTACACATTTAGCTCACTTGATCCCTCCCCAAAGAGGAGAGCTTCCAGCCCCTCAGCTCCCTCGCATTTGCCTGCACCTTTCTGGTAACGAGCTTCCCAGAACTCTGTGTTTCATTCCACAGGGCTTGGAAACATCCCAGAGGCTGATCTCTCTCACATTTTTAATAACTCACTGGTAAAAAGTGCAGTAAAAATCATGCACAAAATGGTTCTTTTTCTGCTAAAAAGCAAGCTGAACGTGAACTTATTCGGAGAGAATTTTATCAACACGCAAGACATCCCAAAGAGATGCTAAGAGATCCAGATAACCACATCATGTCACTGAAATCATTTCCAGCAATGGCCTAGCAAAAGTGACAATCTTCCAAATGCTGGAAGTCAACATTTCAGCTTGTTCAAACTTCTCATGGCAACCTGAAAGCCTCAGAAACCAAATGAACGCTCTGCCTCACAGCTGCTTGAAGGAAGCCACTAGCTAGAGATGGAGGTTTAAAAAGCAGCAGCAGCAGCAATAAAAGGTCCAAACACCTACTTCCACGAAGAGGGTGGGGGGAAGCATAGGAGCATTTCCATTTTATGACTGCATTGTTGCCAGCTTCAAAGAAGGAACAGCAAACCAAACGGCTGGAGTTTCTTATGAAGTGCATGATAAAGACCAGAATCGTGTCATTATTTTTAAATCACAATATCTCCATATTATTCTAGGAGTTTTGCAGAAACAGCTAGAACAGTATTGTTCAGAAAAACACACTGCATAAGCCTAGAAATGGCACATTTTCTGTCTCCAGTCCCGTCTGTCCACTCCTCTCATATTTCTCTTATGAACAGGGAGAAGACCCCATATGCACGCAGGATGAAATACAAATGATCCTTGCCAAGCTGTACGGATACTACAAACTGCGATGCCTGCCTTCGCCAGGACACACAATGCAGCCTGCCCCTTTGTGCTCCCAGCCACAAGGAACAAACAGAAACATCTCAGATCTTGTCTTTTGGGGTTGGGGAGCGAAAGGAAATTAGGAAATATAAATGGATGCAATATCCAAGCCACCAAGTCATGCTCCTTTGCCATCAGGGCAGAATAAACCAACACATTTCATAAGCTCTGAAAACACCAAACAGCATTTGACTTGCAGAATTTTATACTCCTAAAGGATGCTCATTTATGAGCTTTATTTTAAAGCTGTCATGTCTAAGAAGGCCCCTTTACCTGGGGAGTTGAAAAGGATGAAGTGAAATATTATATGCCTGGAAAGATAAGATTAGTAAAGGGTCAGACTGCAGAAACAGAAGAGACCTGCCAGGCCAGTTGGTGCACTGGCTCCAAACAGCTCCCCAGCACATCACAACATCCCAAGCACGGGTCCACCAGCCTGGAGGAGCTGCCCAGAGCTCTCAGTCTCCATGTAAACTGAGCAGGCTCTAATTCAACAGACAAGCATCAATTTTAGATAAAGATCTATAAGCAAAAAATGAAAGCGGGATAAGTACAGAGATATGGGCATCGCTGAGAGGCTGCCAGGGTGGATGGTACAGAAATCCTGACAGCTGGGCACTGGAAACCAGGAATGGCAAATTAGCACTGGTTTAGGAGCTTTCAGTTTCCAGAGTGGAATCCAAACCAGTCCAGGGGCTGAACCTTGCAAGCACTTGTCTTTAATCAGTACAAACACTTTATAAAGGATCATCATTTATACCTTGTGTTGTCTTACAGTTTATATCTCGTGGTTTTTTCCACTCCAGACCTGCAATCCCAGCTGACAGTCTACCCAGGATGCAGAAAACAGGATAGAGAAGGATTTGCAGACTACTTTCTTAAAACTCTTCCTTGTCAGCACCAAGTACAAAAGAAAAGAGCAAACAGAAATTATAAACAAAAGTATCAATAAGATAGTAGGAGGAAGAGCAGAATCCACTCTAAGCACAGCAGAAATATGTGTAAGTATTTTAAAAAGCAGAATACAATCAAAATACTCACAGGGATCCCACAATTCCCAGCCACAACCCCTTTGTGCTCCTATACAAGAATTTCCTCCCTGTACAATGTGCACCTTGCTGAATACAGAGTAGTGCTGAAAAAACAGCACCATGGTCTGAAGATGCCCAAGCAGAGTTTGCTTCAAACATCATCACAGACAGCAGGAACTGAACACCAGCACTGTTTCTCCCTGTACAGAACAGAAATCAATAACCCAAGAGGTCTGCATGACCCCAAAGGCATAAGAACAAAGCTTTTTTTGCACATAAATATGGTGAGGGCTTTACACTTCTTTAACAATAAACAACAATTTGGCTGGGGCACCAGTTTCTTTTAACAAAAATGTTTGCTTTTTTTATTTTTTTTGAACAATGGTGGTGAAGGGTATGACAAATGCTTTCCTTCCTTAGCTGTAGACAGTGACCCATTCAGTCTCAGAGGAGCAGAGAAAGGCACTATGTCAAGGGATGCTGTGAATGCATAATTGACGGAAAAATCAAATCCTGCAGCTCCTACTGCTGGGAAAAATTATAGAGCAGGGGTGACAGGACCCTGCAGAGCCCATGAAGTTCAAACATTTGCTGAGCAGGAAAATCAGGCCCCCAGCCTTCAGAAAATAATCTAAAGGCATTTGCTGCTTACATACAAAAGCCCACAAGTTAAAGCAAAAGCAATAGCAATATCTGAAATCAGCTGTTCTGGAAAGACTACAACACTGAGTAAGCAGGTGTTTTACTATAAAAAATACCTTACCCTGATTTCAAATTCGTGTCTTATAGTAACTTGCCCAAATGTAATTTCAAGCCTGTAAGAAAGTTACAGAGTTAGTACTGCAGTTCTATAAACCTTGTCTCATTGAATCAAGCTTCTCCACTGCAAGCTTTCAAGGGTTTTAATTTTCTGCTGCAATTTCTACACACTCAAGACTAACCAGCTTAAAAAGCTAGAAACCATCATTTTCTATTTTAATAGCTGAAGACTTCCCAGACTGTCCTGCCTAAACGAGGTTTCTTTCTTCTTGTGAGATCCTTGATTGTACACAGAGACTTGAAACAGCCCACTTACTGCCAATGCTCATGCATTTGTGGATTAAAGTCATAATGAACTGTTTGAGTAGTCTAATCTATCACAAAGCACAGGCTACAGTCTCTCACCTGGTAATTTTTGCAATGTTCTGCTACATTTTGATAAACTACAGGGTCTCTTCTAGAAACATACAGTTTTGGGATTTTAAACATTGACTCCAGCAGATCAAAATACTACCCTATCACTGTGCTACCTCAGCAGTGAAATACAATTATGGTTAAAAACATGCCCCTTTTCAGCAAGTTCCGCCTCAGCCGCTGGGTCTGCTTATACCACCTTTCATCTACAGTGTAATACCCTCAACGTTCCACTCCTCTCTGAAAATTTGCAGAATACAGTCCAACTAAGAACTGTGCCTTGGTTAAATTACACTTTTCTCACTTCTCAAAAAGCCAGACCAAATTAATTCCTTCCTTACCCTTCCTTTAGTCCTTTCCAACGTTTCAACCATTTCCCAGCCGTGGTGGTGTTGTAAGTGGTGCCAACACACTTCATTTAACCCTGAATTGTGATCTATACCTTATCTGTCATTCAATGACCAGTGGCAGATAACACCACTTAGTTGCCAATAACCTAACAACTTTTCCATGACCCATTACCCTCTCTATTTCCTAAGGCCATAAAATGGAAAGGTCTACATATATCCAGAATCAAACCAACTTGAGATACCTGCATTGGTATTTCTTACTAAACCCACACCCCAGCAACAGTAAGAAATTTAAGTAATTTCTTTTGGCTTAACCATAATTATAGCAGCTCAAACAAAATTTCACCTTAACATAATTACTAATTTCTAACACTAGTTATTAGTTCAGCATGAGGAAAAATCTCAGGCCTTTGGAACTGGTGGCGAATAAATGAATAGGGTGATCCCAAAGTACTATTAATGGGGGCATTATTTGTGCCATAAACTATGAAGATATTTTAGAAGGGCTGTAAAGCTGAGCTATAGCAACTGACAGAAGATGTAATTATACAAGCAGCTGCATTCCAAATTTTGCCGGGATTTGCAATTTCCTGCAATTAGAGAGGAACGTATGCATCTCCATTCTTACGCATTTTAAAGCAAGACATTCACCATCGGAATGCTGGCTCCTGGTGCACCTACTGACATTCCAACACAAACTGACAGGGAAGCCAAGGAGAAGCTAGTTACCTAACTTATCTAGGAACAGATCTTATAAGTAAAAATACAGCTTTAATACCCAGAACACACAGAGCTGCATCCGAGGAGAGGAGCTGCCACAGCCTGGCAGGGCACTGCTGCTCTGTGCTTCAATTAAACATCAGATACTCCAAAGGACTTCCTAAGCCTTCAGATCAACATCCACCCTGCTCTCCAATGGAAAGCTTTTAGATGGTGAGGAAGCACAGTAATGGAAAGTTAGATGCTAATTAAAGCATTTGACTCGGATAATTTCATAACAAGGAGTGACCTGATCTTGTCTGAATGGATAACATATTTTTGTTGGGTTTGGTTGGTTTGTTTTGGGAGCTTTTTGCTTTGTTTTTTCTTTAAGACAATCCAGTTGGTCTGTATTTAAGACTCGTGTCTCTAAATTCATTGATGGGAGTCAGAAGAGTCAATTTAGCTTAAGATAAAGGAAAAGGATACAGGATTAAGAAGAGAGAACAACGTTAATATTTTTCAGGTCTTTACCAGAAAAATACAAATACACCTCCAACTATCAATACAAAAGCACACAACTCATAAAAGCATTGCCTGTGTGCTGAGCCTACAAATACCTATGACACAGGCAAAGCCAAGGGGAAACTAATCCTCTTAGGCCTGAGAGCAGCTGAAGTGTGTGAGAGCTGCACAGTGAGCCCGTGTGCCAGAGCTGCCCAGCTCTCCTCCTGCCACGGAGCTGCACTGGAGCCACCCTTGAAGGGATGCACAGAGGCAGCTCCTCCAAGGACAGCCTTTGGGTTGGATCCCTAAAGGACACACCCAAGGCAAACAGCCCAGAACTCAGGTATTTATGCTGAAATGCTCATGAGAGACATTCCTCTTCCACAAAGCTATAAAAACGTATCCTGGTTCAGGGGAGACCTTACCCTCTCTACAACTTCCTGAAAGGAGGGTGTAGCCAGGTGCAGATGAGTCTGTTCTCCCAGGTAACAGCAATAGAACAAGAGGAAGTGGCCTCAAGCTGTGCCAGGGGAGGTCTAGGTTGGATATCAGGAAAAATTTCCTCACAGAAAGGGTTGTCAAACACTGGAACAGGCTGCCCAGGGAAGTGGCTGAGTCACCATCCCTGGAGGGATTTAAAAGACACATAGATGTGGCACTAAGTGACATAATTTAGTGCTGGATTTGGCAGTGCTGGGTGTGACTCAATGATCTTAGCAGGTTTTTTTCCAATCTAAATGATTCTATGATTCCATGATTCTGTTCTATAGTATTTCCTGTACTCTCTGATTTTTTAGCATATGTAATTTGCTTCCCAGTGGTTAATTTCTGAGGACAACAACTGAACTCAAAGAAAAAAATTAACAGGAGTCAAAAATGTAATGTAATTATACTACTGCATCAACTCTGCTGATCCAGACAGGGACAGATCTTAAAATAATAAATGGTTTTCAAAGAAATTTCTGCATCACCTCTGTTCACCTGAAGAGGATGCCAGCACAAAAAGAGCAGACATAAAGCTTCAGCAAGAGCATATAAGCTGACCAGAATCCCTGTGCTCTGGAGCCAGGAGCTCACCTAAACCCCTTCAGCTCCTTCCCAAGAAGATATGCAAGCCTGCCACTCTATGCAGTCTCTGGTTCAGTGCTCTGAGGAAGTGGGACAGCTCCAAGCAGGATCACCAAACTTGCAGATTCTTTACCAGCACCTACAAGGACACTCAGTTCAGACTTGTCCCGTATGCCACACAATTCTGAATGCACACCACAGAAGTAAGAGAAAAACCCCTATTTTCTTCTCCAAGTTAGAAATCTTCAGCATTTTACAGTAATTAAAAAAGTTCCATTCTACCGTTCCAGCCTTTCATAGTGCATTTCTTTTTAACTACAGTTTTATCTCTAGACTTTTCTAAATCCTTGAATTCAATTAGAAGATCACACAAATTAAAGTGGGAATAGGCACATACTGAAAATATATGATATGAAAACCAGAATATGTCAGAGTAAGTAATTCAGACACTTGCAAAGAGGTTGCAGTGCTACTTTGAAAAAGACCCTGACAACTACAAATTACAAAGGAAGGCAACAGACAAGTATTGCTTTGGATAATAAATTGCTCACTTACTTTTCAATTTGTCCTACCAAACTTTTATCTTGGGCAGCACAGACAAACACTGATGATAGATCATCTCAGATCTAAGTGGCCTGCAGAGGCTTGGAGGGTCCCACTTTGTTTTTAGAAGACTTCTATCACTGTGCAACATGAAAGTAGCCACTTGAAAAAGAGTGCTGCTTGTGCCTTGCACTTCTCTATAGAATCCTGCTTCAAGAGAACAGGATGTCAAACAAATTCAAGCAATGGAGCCCCTGTACAGACAGCCAACAAAAGGAATGTTGATATAAACCACTCATAAAATACAGAGATGAGAGGAAGATATTACCAGCTAGTCATACAGATTTTCAGAAAAGGTTTTTTCTTATCCAATAATTACAAATAAAAAGAAAACAAAAAAAAAAAACCATGACCTTTAGGGAATTTCTTCACCCCCAAACTATTCTGCTTTTCAGTTAGAAAATAATACTCCCTTGCCCCTTCCAGGGGCTTTGTATGACCACTGCAGAACCTCCCCCAGCACCCAGCCCTGCAGCTCTTCTCCCAGCTTTTGGGGAAGGCAGGAGCAGTGCATCCAGAGCAGTAAAGGTCATTCCAGCAACACAGCCTTATCCACAACTATGGCATGAGGAAAATGAACTCCCAGGTGGAAATTTTCTACGGGAAACATTTTCAGAGTTTCAGTGCAGACATTTTCTAAAGCCACTATTCTTGAAATGCATTCAGCAGTGTCTATTATCTCACAATCTGAGTGTGAGTAGCAGCTGTAGGTGGATGTGAGGCTGCTTGAATGGCCACTGTGACACTTGCAGCAGTCAAAAGCCAGGCCCTACAGCCAGTCTGCAAGGAGAGACAAACAGCTCTCAGGGCTTTAAGACAGACAGTAAAATGAAGAAAAACTATGAGTGTGGAGCTCAGCAGAGTACTAAAGCTTTATTTAGATGCATTTCTGGCTGGAGAGAAGATACGTGACAACACTAAATTACAGATTTACTTTTATATCAGCTCTTCTACAAGCGCAAGGGACAAAGACAGAAACAAGGTGGATACTTTTTTCTCTTATGATCAAGTACCCTTGATTTCAGGCAGACAACTGAGAGAACAAGGCCAAGGCTTCAAGAAAAAAGGAAACAAAGTTAAGCTTTGAATGCATGAATGCAAAGAGCTCCTTCTAAAAGCACCTCTGTCAACTCACCAAAAAAACACCCAAGCAGTGCTGCAAAGTTCTCAACGACCCCAAATCCTGCTGGCTGAGAGGGAACCCATCCCCACAGTCTGCCCGGAGCTGCAAAGCAAGCCAGGTACCTCCTGGAAGTTACTGTCCCCAAAACCCACTCCAAAAGGTTCAGTAAAACACACTAATAGAGTTTCAGGTAGAGCTTTCTAAATACAGCCTCGGGCTATGGTGTTTAACATGGCCTCTGCCAGCCAGAATTAGCTCTGTCCCCAAAGTGCTGCCCTTGTGAAGGACAATGTGTGTTGTAGTGGCTCACCACTTGCAAGACAACCTCAAAATCCAGCAACCTTGTGGTTGCTGGTACCTCAAATCCCACCCATCAGCCTCCAAGCTTTTCACTTGAGATGGTGCTGGGGCCTCTGCTTCCATATCTTGTGCATCTGAGCCCTACAGATATTCCTAGCCTTGTTTTATGGTGTGCTTTAACTGTGAGCCCCTAAGTGCTACACTTATTTCTTAAAAATGCACTAAAACATTTACAGTGGCTACAAAACACATTCTCTCATTGCAATGGGGGTTTTTTACACTTTATCGTTAAATAAAGCTCATCTAAAATTTATTGGAGTATAATTCTCCAGCTGCATTTATTACATGTTTCATTGCCTTGGTCAGTATCCAACATCTTCGTAAATAATGCAAGTAAAATATTAACACCGGTTATTTATTGTACTTTAACTGATCCTGTCACCTGAGCAGACATTCTGCATTTTGGCAAAGGAAGGGAAAACAGCATCTTCTGGGAAGCAAGGAAAACTTTCACCCACGCTTACTTCAAACCCCAGAGTTCTGCGCACAAAAGAGGAGACGGCACTCAAGTTTTTAATGTTCCTCTCCTCCCTAAGGAGCTGGAGTCTTTCAGCATATATAAGCCCCACGAAAAATGTCAGGCTAGGTAATTTATTTTCAGTTACAGGTTTTTTTGTGTGTGTTTGAAATCAGTTTGCTGATTTAGCCACTGGTACACAGAGTGCCTCTGTGTCTCACCCAGCTCGGCACTCATTCAGCAATCTGCACAGCAAGTTGCATCTGCAAACGAAGAATAAATACTTATCTTTCCAACCCTTTGTATGCTGCAAGCTTAACATTGACTATTCAAGTCTGGCCAGCCTACACAGAGTTCTCAGAAGCAAGGAAGAGTCTTTCAAAAAATCTCCCAGCTCTGCTTATGTGCAGTAACTTTCCACATGCACACCAGCCCTAAACCAGGGTAACTTGGGACTTCAGGTCTAAAGCAGATTTTAGATCCTGCCATCAAAAGCAGAACTAGATGGACAGGCATGATTCCTTTTCTGCTTCCATCACAAGAGAGCACACTGCCCTCCATGAACAATCACTTGGATCTCTACAGGCACTTACCAGAAACAAGCAGCCTCCGATCTCCTGCTAGGAATATTGATGAGTGACAAATAAACCAATGCAAGAAAATACAAGAGCAGAGTGAATATAAAGATCACGATTTACTTCCTACTGTTTACAGCAGATTCATGTTTTCTAATAGCCTAAATCTGCTAAAGCCACGGCAATTCCATCAGCAGCAAATTTAATCTTACATTTAACTAAATAAGAACTGCACATTAAGAGCCAGTAGCCTTGTCCCTCCTCGCCATCCTCCTGTCCATGTCCTCCACTGCTCCCTTTGATGGATGTTTTGGTTGATCTCTGTGGGTTTCCTCCCCCTACCCAGGCATCTGGGCCCAGCCAACCATGCACTTCCAAAAGCTGCTCTTGTGGTCTTGCTAGTTCTTCAATTTCTTTTCGCATGAGGAGCTCCACTGACAGCTGCTCAGTGCTCCAGATGGAGGTTTGCAAATACAAAGTGGAACACAGAAGCGTTCTGGGACCGGGAAAGGGAATATGCTGACTGAGGAAATACACCAGCACTGAACCATTCCCTACCACTCCTCCACTTCCTCCACCTCAGACAGCCTGGATAATTAACTGCTTGCTACACTAACATCTTCATAGTAGAAAAAAGCCCAGAGAGCTAGAATAAACAGCAGAAGCAGCAAAGATGAACTGGGAACAGTTTGCTTAAGAAAAAAAAAAAGTGTTTTTGACAGGCCTCAGAGAGTTCTTCAGTGAGAGCTCAGCGGCCCTTTGCCACAAGTCCCTGGTTTAAGGCAGCAGAAACACAACCCAGCCCTTTGCCAGTGCAGGAGGGAACTCAGCCCACCAGGAGCCAGTCCAGCCCCACCAGTGCTCCTCACCATTCCCATGGTGCAGAAAGCAACAAGACTTTATATTTTCCTAGCANCAAAAAAACCCAACCACAACCCCACAACCAGAAGGATGTAGGACTATGTTCCAGCATCAGCTTTTGGAGCTGCTTCCCTCCTTCAAATCGTGAAGCCTTAAATCAAAATGAATAAAAAACCCTTTTGCCTTTTATAAATGTAAGATCCTTAGAGAAAAGATCTTGGTGTTAGACCCTACAACATCTCCAGCAGTGTGCTGTGCTGAGGTGACAGTGAATCACAGAACTCTTGGGATGGAGAGAAAGTGTCTCTATGTTTCAGTCCCCACCACCTCCACCTGACTGGGTGTCCCAGGCCACCCCTGCCACTCCTGCACCCCTCCTCTCCCCAGAAAGAGGAAATAAAACATCCCTGTTCCATACTCACTATAAATTCAAAGGGCATCTCTTCTGAAGTAGGGCAGCCCTACATCCTCCCAGTGGGTGCAAGGGCTTGGGAAGGGCAGGGGTTACTGACTGGAAGGGAAGGCAATAGATCAGGAGAAAACTACAGAAACCAAGTCAAAATGTAGGCTTTAGTGCTCTTTCACTGTCATTAAGTAGATCTGGTAGGGGCCAGGGATTGCAGTCTCGTCTGGGTATCCAGACACACCACCAGCCAAGCACACAAGCACAGCCACCAGTATTCCTGGGGAGAATTCTAGTGTGGAAAGAGCATGTTCTGGCTCAGATTAATGGCTCTAAGCCTTTCTGGTCTGTGCCTCAGAGGTGTATGCATGAGCAAGCTCCATCCCATCGTATCTGGCTTGCTTTTAAATGCAAGTGAACACAAAGAGTCCCAGGATACAATATCCCAAGTTTCAACAAAAGCTCAGAATGGTACAAGCATTTACGTGGTGAAAACTGAAACGATTACCATTTGGAGTCAAATACTCTGCATTCCAGCTTGTGGATGCCAGATGCTTCAACACAGACTGAAACCAAATCCTCCCCTCTAACAGAGGAGATAACAAAATATTCAGAAAGGAAAAAGCAAACAAACAAGTTCTCTTCTGGAAATAGGATATTTCATCTTTTACAGTTAAGTTTTTTTCTGGGAGGAGAAATGTTCTTAAAGCTTAACCATTTCCCTCTGCTTTTTGATCACTTACAGATCCACAAAATGTCACCAAAGAAATGATTATTTGCCCAGTACTGCAAAGAAAAGAACAAAGCTAAGAGTAAGAAAGCCCCATATTCAGATCACACCTCTGTCATATGCCTTTTCTCCTCCAAGATACTGAACAGGCTGCTGCCTTGAGATGGATATCAGTTAAAATTTCCCATTAATCAGAGTTTCACAAATCAGCTAAATCCCATGGCAACATTCAAATGTCTACTAGTGAATGTCCCTGAAAGGTTAAGTGGTTTCAGGGTCATTCCAAGCACATAAGCAAAGAAACAGCTGGGTGTAGGCAGAAACAAACAGAAGAAAATAAGAAAATTTAAAAACAAGAAACAAAAGAAAATAAGAAAATTTTTAAAAAGAAAGCAAAAGAAAGTAAGAAATAGACTCATCTTAATTTTAAGACAATTAAGATTGATAGTTTTAACTACCAGAATCACAGTGTGCAAATGATCAAACTTGCAACAAATTGACTCATTGCCCCCAAAACCATATCCTGAATCACAAGTAGCTATGTCTAGTGGTGCAAACCAGGCATCGTGGCATAGCAATGACTAACACATCTGAAATACCTCTGTACAGTCCAAAATCAAACAATCAATCAATCAACTGCAGGCATTCATAAATGAAAGGCACTTGAACAGGTTTTCAAGCCCAATCCACAGTCTTAGAGCAGGTCCAACTCTTCTTCCGCCACCCCCAACAGATATTTGATAACCTGCTTTGTGCAGGGTCCAAGAATGGAAACTTCAGTGCTCACCAGACAACCTACTTCCAATGTTTCTCTGCCCTGAATATCAGGAATTTTTTTCCTTAGTATCTAATTAGAATCTCTGCATTGTCATTTACACACATTCTTGTCCCCTTTACTGAGGACATGGAGGAAAAAAATAGAAGACTTCATATTCAAAGAATCATAGACCTCATCTTAGCCTTTCCATTTTTAACACTAGAATCTCCAAAGGCTTTACATTCCAGACTTATTTTCATTTTTGTCTTCTGGACTCTCCCTACTTTCTCTCCTGAATGGCGGTGCTCAAGACCACATGTAAGGAAAGAGGAACTGCACCTTGTTACCTCAAAGCTCCATCTAGCCCAGCACAAGAAAGTATAGCCTTCAATAGCCTTCAATATCAAATAGCCAGGGAATAGGTTTAAGACTAGACAAAGGCATAACAATACCTCAATGAAAGATAAAACTTCCTAAACTCCAGTAGTTTATGGCTGAATAACTTCCTGAGCAGAGAATACTTTCCATATTTCTTGCTTAACTATGAATTTTTCTTCATTAATTTGTCCAGCAATTCCCTCTAGGTTCACCCACCATGAAAACCAAGGAGCATCAAAAGAATAGTAAAAACTATTTCCTCCTGCTCCATTGTGATACCTCTCTTCATTCTCTCCTCTTCTCATCCAAGAAGCCCAGTAAGTTTCCCTGGAGATAAACCCTTTTACAACTTGGGTCTTCACTGCATGCCCTCCCTGTGCCTTTCCAGCTCAACCACCCTTTTTTTTCAATTTATGAATGGGACTAGCGCTGTACTTGGCATTCCAGAAACAGATGGGAATATTTTAAGTTTTGCTTTTTTTCTGCTTTCCTAACAGTTTTAGCATTCAGTTTACTATTTCTGACCGCTGACCTTTCCACAGAGCTCATTCACATGCCGTGACAATCCGAAGAAACACATGTAAAATTATGATGCTCCCTTCAGATGTGTTATCCTGGATTTATCTCCACATGATTTTCTCTGACGTTTTACCACTTCAGTACTCAGCACACGGACCCTCCATAATCCCTTGCTGTTCTTCACGTGCTCTCAGGGATTCAGTCTCCCCACTCCATGTGGGCACCTCTCCATGCAGCCCCTTTTCCCAGAGCTGAGGGAGGCTCCACCAGTGACCACCTCCACAAACCCATCACAGCCGCCTCCTCCCAGCTTCCTGCTCTGCTGTTTGCTCAAGGGGAAGGCAGTCACGTGGGCAGGTTATTTTTGTTGAGAATCTTTTCAGGGCCTTCATCAAATACCATTTGCAAATGCGATTAAGCGGCATCCATCCAGCCGCCCCTGCCCACACGCTCACTGGTCCCTTCAGAGAGCTCCAACAGATTTCAGAGTCCTGATTCCTCTCTGCAGGAACTGTGCTGTCTCCTCCCCAGCATATCACGTTTCATCATGTGCCCTCAATTCTCTTGTTCAGAACAGTTTCTTCCCAGTTGCCTGGCACGGACATCAGGCCTACTGGCAACAACAGACACGAACGCTCTGCGGATTATCAGGTTCTTTGTGAAGTACAAGGCAATGGACATAAGAGCTGTAATAAACTGCACTGTCCCTCAGCTGGGCATGCCTGTAAGAGCCAAGATAATTTCCAGATGTCTCAGTATTGCAAGATACAAAGTTAGCGATAATGAGTTCAGCTACCGCTGTATCTTCTGTTTGATTAAAAAAATAATATAGAAGGAAAGATTTGATAAGCTTATTTCTCCAGGGAAAAGAAGGGGTCAGAAACATACAATTGATAGAGGAGCCTGCATTCAGCAAGCATCCTGTCTGTGGGAAGAAAAGACAGACCACAGGAAGAAGGCATCACGTAAGCAGCAGCACCATGCAAAGGAAGGCTTGATATCAAGAGGATTGATGGAGAGTCATCTGACCCCCAGCATTCCAAAAAATGCTGTCACGTAGCATTACAAAACAATTCTGTTTCAGGGCATTTGTAGAAGAGAAGGCATTTGTGATAAACCATCCTTTTAAGAACACGCTTAAGGTGCACTCCATTTATCACAGTCACCGACTCCTATGACATCCACAGCATCTCAGAAACACTGGAACATGACCAACCAGTATTCAAATCCAATCAGTGCATCTATTTCAAAGAAGAAATCATCAGTTGAATCTTTTTGGACCTAATCTTCAAATTTAAGTATAAAAAAATTTCAGTGTGATATTATATAATATCTAACATCATATCTAACAACATATATATTGTTACATATAACAGAAGTCACAGCCTATCTTGCTTTAGGAATCACACACTGGAAATTTTATTTTTAGAATTCAAGGTCTGAGTTGTCCCACAACAGTCATGTCCATTTTGCCCCAGGAACAACCAAATCTGACAATTCTAGAGATCTGCCTACTCCAGTACCCCGTCACCAACAGTGATCGACAGTAGGTGCCTAGAGAAGACTCTAAGACAAATGTAAATACATGGAGATACTTCCTCAGCATATTCCCCCAGCCTGCAATGATTTGTTCTCCCTCTAACTCATAAGGTTGTAATTTGTATCTGCATATTTTATAGTCTTTGATGGATTTCAACTTCCAAGGATGTGTACAACAGATTTCAAATCCATGTACACTGCTTATATCCACAGTGCCCTGTGGAAAGAAGTTTTGTACTCTACATGAAGCAGCAGCTCCTTGTGCCTTCCCTATCCAACCGATCCTAATTAGTTCCTTACCCTTATAGTGGAAGAGAGCCATTAGCTCTCCACACACTTTTTCCATGCCAGATGCTTTTTGAACTCTTGGGCAAATACTCCTTGATCTGACAACCTGCCATCTTCCATTTTGTCAGCTGATCTACAATCCTGTCTACCAACACTTCAATCCAAAACCACACACTCCCCTCCATCCTGAAAAGAAAAAATCAAACACCCTAAGCAAAAAAAACCTCTCCTGAGTTACACAGACACAAAGTAGTGATACAGCGATTTTGTTACTGCTCTGTCTGTCCCAGCTGCTTCTTTCACTTTTTCCTCCATCCACAGGTATTGTAGATTCTCTGGTTTCCTTCTCTCTCCACTTGATGCCTGAAAAGAATCACTGGTTTTTTATGCCTGCATCTTCATTCTTCTCCTTGTGCCAGCACATTGATATTCAGATTCACCTTCTACATCTACATTAGCAGCTCTTTTATTTATGCCCCACCACCCCTTCTGGGTGCTTCCCAGTGTCTCCCCGTCCTTATGACAGCAAATACCATGCACACTTCCTTCATGTCACCTGCTTTCCTCCACAGCCAGCCTCCCACAGCCAGTCTGTTCTCCCATCAAATCTTGTGCTTAGTCTCTTCTCTTACTTCACAGGTTTCAAATTCCTCTTATTCCTTCCCCCATCAGACATTTCAAAGACTCCTAATTCAATGAAAGATGACAAGCTCTGGCCTCTTTCCCTGTAAATACTTTTCTTTATTTTCTCACTATAACCATTACTGCTGCTTTCAGCCTGCTGCATCTATCCCCTCGGGGGGCTGCCATGATTTCCTCCTCTCGTCTTTCTCTTTTCTCCTCTCCTTTGAAGCCTTCCCTTCCAAAAGAACACTTGTTTTGTTTCAGCGCGCTGCCTCTCCGGGACAGATGCCTACTTTGTGTTTGAAAGAGCACTTGGCATGCTGTGGGCATAAACAGACAAGGAACTGCAGATCTGACGCTGTGACTGCAGCAAGGTTGACACAGAGCAGCAACAGGGAGGCTGTCCGAGGATGGGCCATAGCGAGAGAGCTGAAAAATGCAGGATCTCAAATCTCAAGTGACCATGACCGCCACCCACAGCCGTACCTTCTCCCACCACGCAGCCTTCCGGCGAGTCACGAGCTGATGAAGTTGGTCTTGGAGAGCCAGTAGCTCTCTGGATAATCTGTCCATTTGCCCAGTCAGGTTGTCAGCCCAGGGGCAGCAGGAGGTCACCTCTGGCAGCTTTCTTTTCTCTACGTGAGCGTCCTGGGACTCGCACGTAATTTCCTCTTCAGCCATGTTATCCAACACAGTTTCCTAAACAAAAACCAAAAGTTACTTTTCAGCAGGAGCTAAAATCAATCCCCCCAACTTCCTGGTAATTCTTAACTAGGAATCCGCTGCTGCCGTCTCAATATACAGTTGCTCCACAATTTCAGAGTTATTTTAAGAGAGAACCCCCTCAGTTCACTATAACATATTTCCAAGTTAACAGAAAACTTATGTTGCTAACCTGGCTTATTTTAGAAAGCACTGCAGAGTCAGCTACTCTCCACTGCACTAAAGCATGAAGTAACACTCATGAGATGGAGGTGATTAGCACTGCAGCAGCTCTAGATAGGCTCTTCCTCTCAAATTCTGAGGCTGGATGCAGGCTTTTTGAAAGAGTGATGACCAGGAAGGAGGTACACATTTACACTGTTCAGGAGAGCCCCACCTGCTCTAACATCCACAGGATCACTCGTGCCCAAGGAAAACTCCACAAGCTGAGGAAGACCAAGAGATCCCTGCTCCAGGCTGATCAGGAGCTGTCAGCTCTGCTTGGCCATGACCATCTAGCTGGTTTGATAATTAATTCTGCAATTGCCTTCTGAGATAACAACTGTTATTTCAAATACTCAAAAAAACCCCCAGAACGTTTAAACAAAACCTTCAGAGTCCTTGAAATGCACGTACCTATACACTCTGGTGTAGAAACACAGTTTTCAAGCCAGGGTAGCATTGCATAACTAAAGGACCTGGCCATCACAGAGTATTAAATATTTATTTCCGTACTGTTACCAAGAAGACATTCAATGGGAGAGGTCATAATCTCTTTTAAGGACATAATTTGCATTCAAAATTATCTTTAGCAATTGAAGAAGTAATTTAAAAATACTGGCAGGAAATTCAGCAGTTGAGCAGCATGGTCTATACATGGGCAAGGAAAAAAAATCCAAGTGGATAATTACTGTCTCAGCAGCAACATTGCTGGATGAGACGTCAGAGAGCCAGAAGTCACCAATGTCACACTGTTAAAGTCAAGCACCATGTCACAAAGTATAAGCACAAGTCTCAGTGATAGAAGAGTGCTGACTGTAATGCTGACATACAGGTGAGGCACTTCAAGTTAAACACAGACAAATGGGAGGGAAAGTTCCATATCAGAGCAGCAACAAACATCAAAAGCTCAAATGAATGGCCTACAAGGAGACATAAAGACATCAAAACTTTTGCTTAGCCTAGAAACAGGGACTGGGAAGGCAAGGACATGCCTTCAGTTACATAAAATATTGCTATAAAGAGGATGGGAATTTTTTTTTCTCCCTTCTTTCTTTTCTCAGAAGGTAGGTTAAAACTCTGGCTTAATTCACACCAAGAGATTCTTAGGTTCATGGAAGAAAAAGGTTCGTAAGACAGCTAAGAATGGCATAGGACACCCTGCAGACCTCGTTTCTAGGCAAGCATTGGCATTGTGAATTGGCACAAAGCAGCACTGAGGGCAGCAGCTCATGCTGACCCTGAGGTCCAGCTCAGGAGAACACAGATGTTGTGGGGACATTGACAGGATAACAAACTGCATGGAAAAAAAGCAAAGTTTTTTAGTTTTGTTAGGGTTTGGCATTTCTTCTGTTTATGTCTGAATCTGAAATTCATTGAAGGACAGAATTTTAAAGTAACATTAACATTTGGACAATGTTCTCAGGCACATGGTGTGATTCTTTGGGCTGTCTTGTGCAGGGCCAGGAGATGGACTCAATGATCCTTGTGGATCCCTTCCAACTCAGGATATTCTGTGATTACTGCAGTCATTCCCATTCCTGCAGTGATGTCACGCTCTGTCGTGTTCCTGCCCACCACCATCAGGAAGAGCTGGCAGTAGCTATGCAAGAACCATCCCATCCATCAGATCAGCAATGCAAAACATAAGCTAGGTGGAAAGACAAAACTACTGTATTTTCAAAGCACATCTCATTCCCAAACATCCTACTGCATATAGGAACAACCACCACCATCAGTGAAACAAAAGAAAAAGGCAAGTTCACCATCCAGCACACTGAATAGTTTAAAAAGATGTACTGGTCAGTTGGTTTTTTCCAAGTATTTATTTAGGACTTAACTCCAGAAAGCAGGCTAACACTCCCCACACTATTCAACATGTCAAAGGCAAACGTTTTGGTGGATACACAGAAATACCATAACACTTGCAGTTATATTTTGCCTGTTGGGAGCCAGGCCTATGCCAGTGTTGATGCTTTCCAAAAAACCAGAAGATGGTAGACATGTAAAGCAAAACCCATTAGAGAACTAATGGCAATTGGAAGTGCCCTTCAAGACAGGCGAGGTAATTTCACACTGCCCTCTGCCTTGCTTTTAGTGTAGGAGGAGGCATATGGGCAATTAGCAGTCAGCTCACTGACTCTCAAAATTTTGTAAATTCATACAGCTAATGTGGTGTGCTAAAGAATTATTTCAGCAACAGTGAATGGGCAAACGTCGTAGAGAGAAGTGAGATGGATGGCATCGTTTGCACTCACTTGAGAAATCCTAAGATGCACAGAGAAAGGCTTATTGATTTTCTTATGATCATTCAACACAGTTCAAGGGGAAATCAGCAATGTCAACACACTATTTGGCTGGGAAAAAATGAAGTTGTTTTCAATATCAGCTGCCTGCAAATTTAGTTGTTCTCCAGACTGCAATAAAGCTTAGAGGCCCTCTTCTGAAAAGCCATTTAATTTTATGAAAATGTGCAACTGCTATGTTTAAGAACTATTAAAAAGATGAAGATCAGACCTTTTCATTTGTGTTAACTATATGAAATTCTGCAATTCTGCCCTGCAATTCCTCAACTTAGCTGGGTCAGTCCTACTGAAGAAAACAGGAATGAAAGAGAAGTAAGAAAACATTCCTTAATTTACCAAAGGCTTTCTTTTTCTCAAGTGCTGTTGAACAGATGGTTTGTAACATTTAATTCTGTGGGAAAGGGCATTTGGAAGCGGTCAGCTATGTTAGAGTCAAGAAAGTTTCACTCCTCAAAATCAGTTTGGTTCATTACCATCCACTGCCAGTAAACTGGTTCCAGTTGCTTCCACTCCAGAAAGGCTTCTAGCTGCATGGTTTCAGACTCCAGGAGCTGTAATAGCTGTAAGGAAAGGAGACAAGGCAAAGGAAATCAGGAAACACTGGTCTCTTGAGAACTAAATAAAATGTGTGCTTGGTCTAAAGTACAAAAAGAGCGTGAGTGGCACATAGGACAACACTGGGTGGCTTTACAAGAAGATTGTAAAAAGCTGCAGAAAGGTGAAGTGAAACACTTTTCCCAACATCACTGATTTATCCTTCACCCCAAATGTACCAACTTCATCAGCTTTTCTACACATAAATGTGAGTTTCCTTATTGTTTTGGGAGAACAAAGAGACATCATTCTGATATACGTTTACACGCATGACTATCTTCCAATCTTCTATGTTTCTCTAAAAGTATTTTCCCCCATCTATCCCTTCACTCTGAAATAGCACAGAAGAACTCACTCTAAAACGTTATGTATTTTATAAACTGTCTGATCTGCTGCATGAGGAATCCCTCCCTTTACCTGAGAGCACTCAAAGGAGAGATGTTGCATTATAGCTACGCAAATTATAATTTTTTCACAAATACATACACAATACACGTGCATGCACACACATATATGGAGGAGACATTCCAAGACTAAATATTTATATCTCAGTAAAAAAAGAATTCTTGTAAAGAATTATAAGATGAATAAATTAGGTATAAATCAGAGCTTACCAGCTTTAAAAATTTTGGTACTGACCATATACCTGAAATGAACAATTTTAACACCAATCTGACACCAAGGGCAACTTTTTAAGATGACCACAAGCAGTATATGGCCTTAAGGAGAATGACAGGGACCAGATCAGTACCACCTTATACAGACAACTATCTTCTGCTAGCTTTGTTTGCTTTAGTTACTTAGTACATAACATAATTTAAGTAACCGCAAAGCATGAGTTGACGTTGCAATTTTATTATGCAGATATAACTTGAAGATAAAGGAACCGAAGAAAGGAAACCACTTTGCAAGAGTAACTGCTGGAAATTATAAGCAGTTTGGCTCTAAAACACTGCTGGATCCAAAATACAATTATTACAGATTTGCTCACACAACAGACACTTGGCATTATGCTTAATGACTCTGCTGGTTTCAAGCTCAGCTGGGATAGAAAAGGTGAAAGAATGGGTTTCTGTCTCCTTTTTTCTTTTCTCCTTTTCTTTTTTTCATAGGTACATCTACAGCACAAATGGCTTACATTATGGAACCTGAGGCTTGCAATAAAACCCAGCCAAAAAGTTGATTAAATATTCAGGCGACAGCGAAGTTACCTGACTTTAATGTGCTCATGAGCTGCGTGTGATTGCAGCATGAACATGCCTTATTGCAGCTAAAGAGGGCTGAAGGTTGGAATGGGGAGTTTTTCATTCTGAGTCTTCAAAAAAAAAAAGTGATCTTAATAAAAACATAGTCATCGTCTTTATTCTCACTAGAACATTAGAAGCGCCATATGCCACTCGCTTTCACAGCACAACTGAAAGGATGTGGTTCTGAAACGTGAAACCTCTAAAGGATCTGTTGGAGTTAACTGACCTTAACATCAATCAAAGCATTCTGAGCAGTCTCCTAATCTCAAATCCTTCACGATCTTTTGCATTTGGGGGTTTTTTGTCGCCTTTATGGTTTTTTTAACTGCTTCATTAGTTATACAAAACTTGAACAGCTTGTTTGAAAGCGTTCATCTGACTCACCTACTTACAGCATCCTCACCTTTCACTAAGGTATTAACACCCTCAGAAATATCAGGCCAGCAACTGTGTGCTAGATTGTTTCAGCCATCAATCAGTCATGGGATGACTACACTCATCCTAGGAGGACAGCTTCCTAGCTGGAATACACCGTGCCAGCCTCAGGCAAGCCTGCAATAGCCAACATTTGAGTTTCTACCCTGAGGGATTTTAGGCACTGCTCCTGAATGCCAATATCCTCTGCTATCCTTTATATGGGCCTTGCAAGACTTTGATGTTATTGCAGCATGGAGAATAAAGCACAACACAATAAAAACTAATGTACTACAAATATCCTTGAGATACCTTACCAAAAATCATAAAAACAAATAAACATTGAAGGCTGGGAAGGGACAACAGATTGTATGTCTGCCTGCCTTGAGTTTGGTCACAAGGACAATTTCCACATGACCCAGGGATGACAGGTTTTCACTCAGATATACCTGCACTTAGGAATGAACAGGCAGCTTCCTTCTCCCAACCTCATCCTTTGCACAAGCTTCTCATGGGAATTTCTTGTTCCTTAAAGAACACTGCTTTTCGTGACTTTGAGGTCGATGGTGTACATTTTCTTAGGTCACTCATTACAGTCACACCAGAGCTGGTATTTCAGCTGCATTTGCAATTGTGGAAACCAAAGCCCAAATTGTACCTTTGCATTTCCCCCCGACACAGGACCTTTTCTTGTTCATTTAGTACCAACAAGAGTTCACACATGTGTGATGAGCAGTTCCGCTTCTGCTGCTACATGAACCTCTCAGAATGTAAAACAAATTCACAAGCTGTAACTAAAGCTGCCTACCCATTTTCAGTGACCTAAGGAACCAGATATTGTCATGGCTCCTAAAGAAATTTAAAGACTGAAGTCTGTGGAAGAGCATTAACTTTGTCTCATGAACAAAGTGAAGCAGCAAGTCGAAAACGTCCCTCACGTGGGTATCTAAGTGATGCTTAAGGACCATGCCTCAAAACCGTCTTTCCCTCAACACAAAATTAAGACAACAAAATCCATTTCCTTCATTCTTCTGGAGGAAGTTATTGCTCTAAAATATTTACACTGAGAGAAAAAGTAATGACAAATTCAAACCGCTCATCTCTGTGGAGAGGCGATTCCATAATGAATGCCGAGAGCAAACACTTTGCAGTAACAACTTCTTCAAGCCATTGTTAAGAAACCACCCCTGGTGCAGGCAACAGCTTTGCTACAGAGGGTAAACTGTGCCTCGCTGAGCTGCCTCAGAGCAGGCTGCCAGGAAACCCCAGAGCGATGCAGAAGAATGCCAACTCTGTAAAAGAACATGCCCCGCTTCCTCTGGCACGTGGCTGTTCCCTCCAAAGCCAAACATCCCATATCCAATGCACATCACAGAGCTGGGGAAACTTCGGGAACTTCAGCTGGAAAAGTCTGAGGTGACGAGATTTTCTAGGCGGTTTTGGATACCTCCCTGGAGATATTCAAAAGCTGTCTGGACACAGCCCTCAGTAAGGTGCTCCAGGGGACACCCCTTGAGCAGGTGGCCTCCAGTGGTCCCTTTGAACCCTGCCCATTCTGTGATGGTCAACGAGAGGCCAAAGTTCAATCTTCTTCAGTGTCCACGAGTACAACTCGTATGTTATTTAAACATATTTGTAATTACTTTTTCTGTTGAGATATTAATCTCTTTCATATTATTTACTAGCATATTACAAAAATCATTAATGCCTGTAGACTGTTACAGAAATCAATATTTAATAAATTTGCAGCATAATGCACCCTTTTCACAGGCTCAGTTCCAGAGAGCTCCCCGCAACAAGTATTTAATCTCCGATGCCCACAGCTCATAATTCAACTACCATAGCACTGACAAAAGTATTTTTAATCAAAAATTGCTCTGCCTAAATGTTCAGAAAATCATTTTATTGTTAGACAGACAAAAAAAAACGGCCTTTCAGCAATAAATTCTGTTTCTTGGCTCAGAGACAAAACACTGCTAATTCATCACCTATTCATGTATGTCTGTAGACAGAAAACTTGCATTGGACTCCTGAGCACTGCAAACCTCACTCCAAATGCCAGCATCTCTGGAGTATTACTCAAGGCTTGAGACAGGGTTGGCTTAGTGGGAATGCTTATATGGGGAAACTATCAAGACTATTCAATAATTGTATTTGTTTAATAGGAAATGGCTTTATTCAATGAGAATTTTGGTAATCTGAATTCTAGTTCTGAATATCTAACAACCATAGGAGAGAAGCTAAGTGGAGGAGTTCATGCTGAAAAAAATGCAAAGAAAAGGGTAAACATTCATGAAAGTTACACAATTTACACTACCAAAAGGAAACCATAACTGGAATTAAGGCTTTAGAGACCTAACCAAGCATCGGATGAAACAGAAAAAATTTAACACATCTTCACCTCTACCAATACAAAACTCCCTTAATTGAAAACACATGCAAACTTTGACAAATGAGATCCTCTCAGCAGGCAGGTGGTTAGGTGGATGACATTTGGTTTAAAATGGCACACACTGCCCAAACTGCATTTTGGCAGGGCTAAGTTTTGAGACCCTTTTCACCAAAAACAACCCAGAGAAAATCTCAGTATCACAAACATCTCAGGCTGGGACAAACAACAACACTGTAGGTGGACACACTCAGTGCTCCAAGTTTCAGTTCCACATGGTAATTTTTCCAGAAGCAAAGCTGCTTTAAGACACTGCCACATATCCCTTGAAGGCTAAAGCAAAAATAAATAGGCCTAAAAACTAGAGAGTCACACTGGAGTAGTGTGAAATACAAGCAGCTGAAGAGCAAAAACCAAAGAATAATAAGCAGCCTCTAGCCAAAAGGCAAATAAAGATCTACCCAAGTAATTTCTGTGCCTGTGAAATATCACTGAGGGCTGAGGCAGAGCAGGAGAAGCACTGCAGCCCAACCATGCCAGGGCAGGCGGATCTGAAAGGCTCTTGGAGGACGGAAGTGGATGAGAATTTCTTCCAGCACCAGCTATGGACCCTATAGGGACCTTGACCAACCTAGCAGGGATAGGAAAAGACCTCTGTGGCTCCAGAAGCAGGTATTTGTGTCTGCTGAGCTTCACCTCTTTTGGAATTGTAATGGGGTTTTTCTTTTGTGGTGCAGACTAAGGAAAAGGAAGACTTGGCTCTTTTGCAGAAGACACAATACATAAAATACAAAACACAGCAGCTTTGGGTGGAGTGTAATTCCAGATGCTTGGATATGTGCAAAATCTCCAACACCAAAATTTGTGACTTTTCCACCCACCAACACCGGTTTTATACCACCACAGCTCAAACTTCAAATGAGCCATCTCAGTTTTACACTGCTGAGAGCAGAAAATCAAACCACTAGTTAAAAACTTAAATGACAAAGATCATCATTATAAAACATAATTGCTATTTGTGGAAGGATTCAGAAAACATCTGTTTAAAATGCAACTGAAAGAAATTGAAATTTCAAACAAACAAAATGAGGCGTTTGGCACATAAAAATTGTATTACAGCTTTCACATTGATAGGCAATGAACTGGGATTAATCATTTGCAGAGAAACAGGTCAATGAATGGACTTCTTGGCATTTTTCCTATGGAAACGGCATATATTAAAATACGGAAAAAATATCAGGAAAAAGAAGACTGAAGTTTTATACTTCAACAGCAAAGATGAATATATATAAGAATGAAAAAGCTACACATTTTCTTCCCCTTAGGTACCACTGATTTTGGGTGTCTAACCTGGCAGACCTGAAGAGTCAATTTTTCAAGCAGTACATTTAGCTCAGTTAAAGCACATCCAGTAGATACCAAAAATCCCAATTTACTTTAGAGAAATCTCAGCTAGAGGATTTCAAAGAAAAGCATCAAATTGTATCACAGTACTGCCTGACAGCTGTTATTATTGTACTGCCAACCAAAACCCCCATGCAGCTGATGTCAAAAAAAGACCATTATTCTTCTGCTTTTATTCAGACTGTTTCTGTACACAGAACAAAGCATTATCCATACTCATTTTTTCCTTTCCTCCCCCCCATATACTCACCCATTTCCCTGTATTTTTAACAGGCCACAGAAACACACATAGAAATCAACAAGAACAAGCAGTTTCTAATTTTTTTCTGAATTCAGAACTGATGCCACACTTCTCAACAGCTCCAGTGTCCTGGGTTCCGCGCGTTTCCTCGTGGGGTATTACTACACCAAGTAGTAGTGCTGGTTACAGGAGAAGCATCCCTGTGTGTGCACGTGCCAGGTTTTCCATGCACCTGTTCCATGTGTGTCCCAATACAGCTTTTCCCACTAGTACCTGCCAGCTCTCTGCCACCTTCTTTGCCTATGGGCCTGTAAGGACCAGGAGGTCCTTAACCCCGGACTGGATGAGCAGCGACACCCAGACTTGCCCAGTGGTGCTTCGAGGGACAGATGATCAAGGACAGAGCTGCACAGCCTCACCTGCACTCCCAGGACACCTCCAGATGGACATCATGACAAGGGCTGGCTTGTACAGCATCCACAGCAACACAAAGCCAACCTCTAAGCACCAACAAACATCAATGCTAAATAAAACTGAGTGCTCGCCCAAAGACATAAAAAGAAACAAAGACGAATGGCCTCAGCCATCAGACACCCAACAGCACACAGAATTATTAGAGATGTCCACGTGAGTTAAACTATTAATTTAAAAATGTATTCAATATGTGGAGAAGTCTAAGCTTGCCAACTTGATATGAATACAGTTTCTCCCAGCCTATCTCCTTGACAAGCCATCATAGACTATCGTGCATGCAGGTATTTTCACACATTTAAAAATGTGTTACTGACAAGAGAAACTACTTATTTAAAGTCTGCTACAGTCTCTCATGTCAATTAATTTCTCTTGCTAGTCTCTTTCACATGCCTTTAAATTAAGCAACAAACATTTAAAAAGAACCACAAATCCAAAATCTCTTGCAAAACATGAGTAATGGCTGATTCTATAAGTCTATTTCCTTGGCTATTTAAAAAAACAAAAATATCTGCGAGTAGAGCTGAGTTAACATTATGGGCCAATTGCACACAAAGTTTAATTTTACAAGGCTATAAAAACAGCTCTACCAGTCTCTTTCCAATCTGAGCTGCATTCTCACATCCAGAAAAACAGTACATTTCAGTTCAGCTTTCCAGCAACAGTTCTTTTGTGCCTAAAGCCACTGCAATATATGATTTTAACTGTAGTCTACTTCTTTAACTAGCATGAGGCTGGAGAATGCAGTGGTCCCATCTTGCTCACTTTCTGGATGATTTAAGTATATTTTTGATGCAGAGGTGGATGCAGGACAACACGAGGTCCCAGTTAGGGACCACAAGATCACAGGTCTGGGGCACTTCAGGATCAGCCTTCATCAATAGCCATATTTTGGCACAAGAGAAGAGTGAGAAGTCTGGGGTCCCTTTCCCGTTAGAGGTTGATAACTGATTTCTCTTTGGGATGAAAACAACAGCGAAGACCCCACAAGCAGCTCTGCACTTTTTAGTGAGAAGTGTTATAGCTTCAAGGCACAATTCAAGAGATGAGTCAGGAGTTTTAAAGCTCCTCACCCGAACTTTTTCCTGATATTTAATTTGTTCCTTCAGGGTCCAATACCCCAGTTAAGATCCACTAGGCTGGACCAACAGGAACCTTTCTGACTCCATCACCAAAAGCTATCAGCAAGTAATCCACTCTCACTCTGAGGTCTCCTCTGACAGAAGTTAAGAGGCAGCATAGCATGACCATAGGATTTTGATATAAATGTGGATACAAGACACACATCTCACCACATCAGCCTCAGCTATAAGTGGGAATTCCATCATTCATCTTACAGGCACTAGATATGATGCTGGTAAAACCTTTTCTGTAGCACTGTATGGGACCACAGTGCCTGCCTGTCCTCCCTGTGCTGGCCCAAAGCATCACCTGAGCTGGGCAGCTTGCTCCCATCACTGGGTTTGCTAGCACTTCCACAAGGGAAAAAAAAACCTAATGCCAACTGATGACAAAACACCTCAGCCTTGTCTCTTCAGCTTATTAATTCCAGCTGCATTGTCTCAGGTGGAATTATATTATAGTATATCACTGTCATTGTCACTGTCACAGCATTCAAATTATGTTAAGTATGGCATAAAACAAGCAAAAGCACAAAAGCAGCAGTGAAGCTCAGTATCATTCTATCAGTTCTGCCACTGGCAATCACAACCAGGTGTTCATACCAGTGCAGTATGTATATACTGTGTTTCAGAGACACCTTCCTTTCTTATGGTGTAGGAGACTAACATATTGCTGCTACATAGTCCAACAATTTATGGAGTCCATGATAAACCACTGCATCATTTTTCATGGTCCAAGAACTCTATAAGCTTGGTCAGTAAAATGTACTAAGCAATAACTCATCCCCCAAAAAATGGTGATGGCAACTACAGAACTGCAGCTCTATTAAGTCCTTTTTTTTTGTATGGATAAGTTTAGCTGAAAGCAATATTAGTGACAAATTGCAGCCTGGGGAAATTTTCAGATCAAGGTAATAATGCTGTGAGGTAGAATGATTTGCTTTAGTGTTGCTATATAGTGCTGCCAGTTCCCTCCAACTGGACACTAACTGCAGCCAGAGGCCACCTTGCTTAAAAAAATATCTAAAGAAATATTTTAGCACTAAACCTGTCTGGAGTAATAAAAAAAATAGAGCATCCTTCCCAAGAAGGGGCACTGGGAAAGTGAAATTGGGTAGAAAGTTCAACAACTAAATGATTCATGGCTGGTGACAAGCTAGTGCCTGTCAGCTGTAGGAGCTGGTCTCGTCCTAACACTGCTGAACCACGTAGGTGGGAAAAAACCCCTGGAGGTCTCTAATCCAATCTCCTGCTGAAAGCAACGTGCTCAGGGCTCTGCCCAGCAAGTCTTGAACACCAACAACGCAGATGTCAAACCTTCTCCAGGATCTGGTTCCAGGGTTTGATCACCTTCGTGGCAATCTTTTCCTGTTTTATCCTGCCAGAATTTCCCATGTTCCAACTTGTGCCTATTGCCCCTTCTCCTGTCCCAGTGCACCTCTGAGAAGGGCCTGGTCCATCCTCCAGCTCCAGCCACCTCAGTGGCCTTACTGGGCTTGCTCCTGGTATGCCACTGTCCTTGTGCTGGGACAAGAACCAAGCACTCAGTCTCACAAGGGTGGGCAGAGGAGGAGCGGGATCCCTTCCTTTCTCCTGCCAGCGTTCCAGCTAACGCTGCCCAGGATGCAGTCAGCCTTTGCTGCCTGGGCACACTGCTGCCTCCCGGGCAATGTACTGACCACTTGAGCCCCCAGGTATTGTTAAGAGTACTGGACCAAGAGCTGATCCCAGAGGGACACCACGAACAGCCAGACACCAATTTGAGCTCAGTGGCCCAAACAATTTCCCACTCATGCTACCCCTCACTTATCCAGCCCACCTCTAACCGACTTGGCCATAAGGATGTCAGGATTTTCCTGTAGTGATACATAAACACAGGCACATTCTCTGTCCCTACCTGCCTTTCTCAGAGCTCTTTAATTGCACGTTCCTGCCTCCTTCTGGGATGGGATGCTTTGAATGCTTTGAAAAAGAACCAGCAGCAGGATCCAACGGGACTGCAGAGGTGGAAAGTGCCTGTCCCAGAGCAGGTGGAACTGAACCAGCTGGGAACAGCAGGCATCAGAAGAGCAGAAACCATCTGATGCCACAGCCGGTTGCAGAGAAGGAGAATTGTTTTGATCATGTTCACCTTTTGAGATTTAAAGCAGTTTAGCTCCTGCAGAGGCTTCTTTTTTTCTACAGCATGGGGAGGACTTACTCCATACATTTCTAGCCTCTTCAACCTCCCTAAATTAACTCTCCTACAGGTATCCTTTCTTCTGTCATCAAGCCTAAATTTCCACTCTGGCATCTGTCTGCTTCTTGGCTCTGGAGAGAGCTTGTCCATCTTCCATACAGGATCTGGAAGCCAAGCTCCACCGCTTCTGGAGGGCAAGTAAAACCTCCAGCAGCAGCACAACAGGGATGAACAGGGAAGTTAACAGAGGAATTCCTCACCTAAGACAACTGGTCCACTGCCTGCCCCAAGAGGAGACCACAAAAAGTATTCAAAGGCAAGTCATTTATATTACACTTTTTTTTCAGTCTTTGCTTCTAAAACTGACTTGAATCTGCCTTAAAAACTCCAATACACATTATCTCGCACAATTTGACTGCTCTTGCTTCTACAGTGCACAGCAGGCCAGATATTTCCACTTTCCTAAGAAGGATCAGGAACTTGGCTACAAGTAGACACTGTCTAAAAGCAGCTTTGAAGCCATTTGACCCCTGTAATCCTTCCTGATTTTACACGGATGACAAGGGCTGAATCTGTTCTGCCTCATTTTTGCAAATGAGTACCCGGATCCACTGTTTCCAAGAGGTTTTAATAACTCCTACAGCAAACCATGTTTTATGTGATAAATGTCAGGAAATGAACTGAAAACCAATTGCCTACAGCATGTCGGAAGGAAAATGACATGGCAGCCTACCCTCTCCTCCTGTAAAGTGAATCATTAAAAAAGGCAGGAATAACATTCTTTGTTCCTGCCATGCAGCATGGGGTGGGCAGCACATGCTGTCACTGACAGCTCCTTTGCTTTCTTAGCACTTACTCTTGCCTTGCAAGGAAATGTGAGAAAGAAAAATTATATCTGAATAGCCCAGAGTTTGTGATTTCTGTTTTAAATTGTTTTCTCAGTAGCCACTCTCCTACTCTACAGGAAACACAAAACAACGACCAGATCACCCCATTTGTAAGGCAGTACCCACTGGTGCCCCAGTAAGTGGAAGGAGGGGTTCCCATGTACACAGCCAGAAGGAACAAAATGAGATTTTTCCATTTCCAATAACCTTCAATGTACCAAGCTTCAACAGAGCCTTCTCCCAGGACAACAACAGTAAGTAATAAGTATTCTGAATTTTAAAGGTGATCAAGGCAGCCCCACTAAGAAGACTGCAACGCTTTTATGTATTGTGTTGCACATCTTCACACACAGGAAAGTGCGGGGTTCCAGCAGAGCTCATCCTTCCTGGAGGCTCTGATACTCTATCCATCCCAGTATAGCAATTTTGCTGTACACAGCACCAGGGCAGCCACTCTGCTCCTGATATTACACCACCAAAACACAAAACCAGAAATAGTTAGAGGGAAAGAATTAACCTTTCAACCAACATAACCCACAGAGGTTTAAAGCCAGTGTTTGCTCTATCATTCAGCTCACCAATGCCAGGGCACAAAGGAGAAAGCAGCAGTCCAGGAGTCTGACAGGGTCAGAAAGGCAGGTCAGAACAGCCAAGGATTACCAATACACTCCTGACCCTGCTCAACACAGAGCAGCATCAAGGGTATCTTTCATTTTAGCCTGCAGGTGACCTTCATATTAAACCCATCCTTACAACCTCCTCTCCTTCTTTGAACAACCATCATCACAATTTGAGTACTCTGGATCATTCAGCTCCCTCAAGCTTTCTTGTGTGGGCCTCCAGGCCTCCTGCATTTAGGTGCTAGAGGCCCATATATAATGCAGTGCATCATCAGATTTGCTCTCCTCTGCAATATTAATGCCAGCTCCCATGTTATTCTTCACCAACCTGACTACCATGCATGTAAAATGTCTAAAGTAACTGTGGTTGGAAGAGCAACACAAAACATTAAGTCATTTAACGGGGGGGAAAAGCATTGCCTTTCCCTGGCAGTGTTGTTCAGAGCACATGGCAGTAAGCGAGTTTTACACCTCTAATGCACAACCCAGCAGGATAAATGCTAAAGTTGGAAACTGAAGCACTCAAAGTTAAAAAGTGCCAGAATTCAAGCTGCTTGAACAACACTAATTTGACCATCCTATGTGTATGAGGTCTAGAATTTGCAACCAAAATATTTCCCTGCATAATCTGTCTCACCAAGGGCACAGATTGGCTGGTGCTCACTCCACATGCTATTCCTTTTCCTTTTAAATGGCACGTTATTGTGTTTGTTCTTCAGAGGGAAGCCATAGCCTTATTTGTCACACAACATTCAAATCCCATTCTAAAGGCAGAATTTTTATCTTGAAGATAAACAAGTTATCTTCCCTAATGACCCATGTGAGACAAGATAATGGCATTGCTGTTGTTCCGCAAATTGGAAATGAAAACAAGGAGATGTAAGTAAAATGCTTCCATTGCTTCTGGATGCCTTAACTGAGACTTCCAAGACATGATTTTCAGGAAATTTAAAAGCTACTATAAAGCACTTCATGGATACATCTACCCAGCATAACTCAACAACTTGCAGGGATGCTTCAGGTAGTTGTCACCGAGTTCCTGAGCCAGCACAGCCATGGCACAGCACTGAGCAGCTCCAGAGGGACAAGCCAGGCAGCTGGCCCAGGATGCAGCAGCACACAGCACTGCTGACTGCAACGACCTACTACACATCTGGGGCTGAATTCAACATTGCTGGGTGATGTGCCTGCACTGCTGAAAGTCCTGAGGGGCTCTGTGCACAGCTCTCACCAGGTTCAGCAGCACCTGGGAACGCTTAGCACTCCCAAAATTAGGAGCATCAAATTGGGCACACAAAAAAAGTGAACATCCCGTGCACAGCCCACCATGGAAGGTCTTGTTAAGTACCTTACCGTGGATAACTTGAGTATCTAAAGGCACAGAAGTCTGGCAGCACTGCAGGACAAAGGAAAACTGCTTCGGCTGCTAAGGCTTTGTTCCACTTCCAATGATTCTCCCACTCTTACTACTGCTTCTTCACCTTGATCAGCCACTTTCTTCTACACAGCTCTGACCCCCAGACAAGGCACTCTGCTCTCTGAATGACACAATGGCTCCAAATAAACACACACCTTACACTGCAACACTGGGCTCCCGTTTAGACTATTGATAACTCTGATGTTTTCAGAAAGATACTTTTGAAAATTCCTCCTGCAGCATCAGGAGGTTGTCCACTTAGACCATCATTGGAGGGGGGATGACATTTCCTGCAAGCAGGTGATTTCTCAGAATCTCACAAGGAGCAAGATTGTGATTCAGGTCTTTGGACAGATTCTTTCCCATTCACAGCTCCCTGTCCTAATTTTCCTCTCCAACCTTGACCTTTCCTGTCTATATGGAGTCCTTCATGCCTCATTCAGTTTCCTTTTGCCCAGATAATCTGAATTCTTTCACATCAGAGCTACCTTGCTTCTCCAATGCCCTCATTCAGGCCTCTTGTCCGTGGGTCTCTCCCAGCTCTGACTTCACTGAACAAGAGCCAGAGCAAAAAGGTTCTTCACTATCCATCCTATCCTTTTCTTCTGCCTGTCCAGAGTCCTGCCTCAGCTCTTAACACAGTCTATGTTCCCTATGTTCTTCAATGAATAACGTTAGAATGGTTTAGTAAAAGCAAGTTAAAGACAGGAAGGTAGGAAAACCTGAATATTTTAAAAAGGCAAAGCATTTGCTATTTTTAGTCCAAGTGCTGTGGAGAGCATAATTATGCAAATTCAAAAACTTGTCATAGTTGACCTTTTCAAAACATGTGTGTCCATGGGCCTAACATACAATTCTTTGGTGAACCTTGAAATTTATTAAAGGTCAGCAGCTCTAGAACTTAATTTCATTTCATCACTAAAGAACTTATTTAACATGCAGCCATCAGCAATCATCAATGAAAAACAAACTGGCTTAAAAACAGGTAAAAATTTTGATGCACTGGACTAGCAAAACCCATACCTCTAAAAAGTTGTAAAAGAAAATGAAAAAGTGTCTTGCTACAGAATCTATCAGCTTAGTTGCTGTTCTGAAAATTCAACAATGCCAAAATCCAAAGATTCTGATCATCTGAAACCCTGGAAGCAGATCTGGTAAATGGTCAGGAGTCACTAGTGATTCAAACTAAGTTAATTCTGGCCCTGTGCAGAGTAAGTCAAAAATCTCATTGTGTTTGGATTCTTCAGAGCTTGGCTGACTCTTCTGTGCTATTGCTCCAAGAACTGTCACAGATCTTTGTGCTCCTTTGGGGAAAATTGTTCTCCACCTTTACAATCTTATTTCCAGCAACAGACTCTCCCCACCTTGAAAACTGGTTCTTTCTGTGAAGAGCTCACACAGACCCTGGCACAATTCCTGGTAAAATGAAACTCCATGAAGATTTCCATGACATCAGAACTGGCCAAGAAGGGATTTTGGACAGAATATGCACAAAAAGAAAACCAAAAGAGGAAAACCCCATGTCTTCACAAACACAAAAACCCTAATGCAGTTACTCTTATGCTGTATTATTTTTTATGCAGGATCCACTTGAGAAATTTCAAGTATTTTTTTTCTTCCAGGAAAGTAAAACATGATGACAAATAGGCAAAGCTGCCTTTAATTAGAACAGTAGTTACAACACGAAATACTGATCCTGTTCCATGACAGAAATGACAGAACTATGGCTTTTACCGAGGGAATGAAAAAATAAACATATAAAAAGCTGAGAGCCAGATCAAACACAATTAGTTGCCAGAGCACCACAGAAGATTATGAACCTATGATAGTTTACACCAATGAAGGCAGTTTGTCCTTGAAGCTCAAGGTCATTTTTTCACTAAATGACAAATATTTTTCTGGAATTTACATGCAGTACCAGCCTTCATTTCCTGACTTAAATCTTCTCCACAGCAGCATCACAGACTACAGGATAAATGTCATTTTCTTCCATTGGTATCTACACTCTGAGAAATGTGTTGCTTCAACTGTTTCTTGTATAACAGATAGAAGGAGATCATAAAATATCAGATAGCTCCCTAACAAGCTCTTTGAAATTCAAATAAGGTTACATATCCTTCACCCCACCATACCAGCCCACAATAGGGCTGATTACAGAAATACTTGCACAGGTTTGTGTCAAATCAATAACGTGACACAGTGTCAAGCTTATCAGAGGGTTTTAACTGTTTATTTTCATTTAGCGCCTGCCTGCAGCAGCTGTCACCACCAGGAACATTCCAGGAAGTCCCAAACAACCAACACAAGGACACCAAATATAGCCTGGGACACAGCAGCTGGAACCACAGTTATTCTATTTTCACCCATGAGGGTGAGCAACCTGGGATCTGTTTCTGGAGATAAAGCAATAGCACAGCAATTATTCAGTAGCCAGATGAACAACTTGGATTAGCTGGCAGACCTCACTTTTGCAGCTCTGCCCCCACTCACATTCCAGGAGGTGGTGCTGTCCCTCGGATGCACTTGGGTTCACTGGTTGCTCTTCCTGTCTAATATGCCTATGCAGATAAAAACTTCAGCAGATCAGGGGCACATTATGCAAGTGCACAAGCCCATGATGCCAACTGAAGCCCCAAATTTCATGCAAAGTAACTGGTAAATGCACATTCAACATTTCTGAAAATTCCAAGTCTATCAGTTCCTAATGCTTCCAATCTGAATGCACTTGTTCTGGAAAGAACAGAAGCTCTTTAGTGCTTTGCATGAATTCAAACCATGGGCTATTACTCACAGAGAATAAACCTGTTGTGTCACCCATCTGTAACAGCCATCTGGGACAGATGTTTTAAATGGAAACTGCCACAAGATTTAGGGTTCACAATCAACTTGCCTTACATCTTGATCATCTACCCCTTGAATGACCCAATAAGAAATTATGGATCCCACCTGACTGAAGGAAGCAATACGGATACTTTACATTGGTTTCCTTCCCTGATACGTGAACAGTCCAGAAAGCAGATCAGTGCTATGCCTGTACCATCCTATCCCATCCCACCAATCCCTGCAGCCTGGAGAGAGAAAGCTCACTTGAATTTTTTATGGCCATGGAATTGACTTTGTATGCAAAGTCAGGCAGACTGTTTGTTTGCTCCTATTTACTTGCTACCAAGATCCTTAGTTTCTTAAGCCAAATAAATCACCTTTAAAACGTGTTAATGACCAAGAAACATACACATTTATCATAAATTTCTGAAAAAAAATTATTAGCTATTCACATCCAAGTTCTATAAATTCCATTGCATGTCCATCTGGCAGACAGCTGCATTATTTATTTGCTGTCACACTCAGTAAATTGATTTACTGGCATTTAAAGGTGTCATCTTTACTCATTACAATTTCAATGATCACTCCAGCACTGCCAGCATTGCACCAATGACCTGAGTTTCAACTTTTAATCTCTACTAAGACTGAATTCCACATACAAAGCAGTATATGAAGAGACAAAAGACACTGAAGGGCTAGGGTGCTTTGATTTAAAGTTCATTGATCTCTATACGGTAACAATTTGATGAGAAAGTTAGTTTAATGACTCAAGTGCAACATACACTTTTTGAAGTTCAAGGTAAACTTCAGAACTGGTGACACTGCTACAAAGAATTAAGCAGACTTGATAGACAAGAAAGAGGAATGAGGCTGCATCCTTGGAGATAAACATTACTGCCCTGGAAGGTTTGGGGCAGACATTGTTTACTCTCAGCCACATCTTCTGCATGCCCTCCCAAGTATGCTTCCCAACTATTTTAGCTGCACTGCCAGAGACCAGAATTCCATTTCTGCCCTGGAGATATTTCAGGCTGGCAAATAACAGCAGCCCCCACCCCACCCGATTAGGGGAACCATTTAAAAAAAGAGCTCAACCCATCAGCTTGGAAAATGCATCAAAACACAAGACACTCAAGATGCTCTAGACTGTGTTCTAGGACACTTTAAGTGATAAGTCAGAGCAAAGACACAATGACCCCCCAAGCTCCCTGTAGCTGTCCCCAGTTTGTGCGCTCCAGCACAGCCTCAAACAGCTTCAGAACCATCCCCATCGACTGAGGCACTTCTGTACTTCCACTGGAAACTGAGCTCCAGCTGAAATAACACCACCTCCCCTTCACTGACACCCCAGGCAGCACAGGAACTAAACACAGCAGTGACCTGCAGCTCACAGCCACACACACATATATATAACCACAGCCAAACCACAGGAAAAGTTGGAATTTTGATCATGCCCCACTAGAGAAAAACATAATTAAAACCATTAGGTTTGGAAAACTTCCAGCCCTATGAATCTGACAAAGACATTTATGATGATAGAAGAATAATAATGTCCAGTAAAATCCCTGTACATAAAAGCACTAAAAGAGTTTTATAGTCAGAAATCCAAGGAAAGAACATTTTAAACAAGTTAATGTGCGACTTCTATAGAAAAGGAGCAGCATGACTTTTACATTTCATAAAGAGAAGCTTAACTTCACAGCTATCTGGATCCTATCACACTTCTCCTGTCAGACTAAACATCTCTTGTTTTGCTACAAGTAGAGCAGCTTATCTCGCAGGGTATTTTTGATGAAAATGAACTCGAGGCTTAAACAAAAAGAGCCCAAGTCCCTTCTGTGATAGCAAATTTCTGACGCTTCGATCCACTTTGCATTGCTATGCTTTGAAGGATGCCCAAGATGAGAAGGAATTCATCACACCATCCACCAAGAGGGGTGTATTACAGGAAAGCATATTGACATGCTTGCTCTTTTTATTGATCCACGCAGCAGGCTCTTACTTGAGGTATCATTAAGAGAAATGTCTCATTTACGTGAAAAGAAAAAAATAATTTCACAGTTTTTGGAGAAAACATTTGGCAGAGTGCTGCCATCTGCACCAATATTTGAAAACCAAGCTATTCAAAATGCATCATTTACTTAATCTTAGCAAGATATTTGAAAATTAGAGGCTTTTTATTACATTATCCAAAGCAGCACCACTTTGCATACTGAATATCAGATCCATCTGGAAAAGTGACACTCAAAACAATGATTTCTTTCCAAGTCCATACCACCTTGTTATATCAGGGTCTTAAGGGTAAGGGGAGACAAAAACTACAAAAAATGTTCAAATGGAGACCATAAAAATTATAAGGCTCTTGAAAAGGTGTATACTCAAGTGTTGCGATGATTTCCTGCAATTTCTCCTGTTCATTTTAGAATCAGGCACAAGAGAGCAGCTTAGAACTCCTTTCTTGAATAGGTTTGAGAGCTTCAAGAGGTTAAGAATTTCACAGCTGATTATACTGACAAATAATTCCCATTTTGGAGCAGCCCAAGCAGTAAGAGACATAAGAAAAGAATTTCCAACACCCATGCACTGGAGCTGGAGCCTGTTTGGGATTGCACCTGTCAGAGCCCAGAAACTGGAGACAGAGTGTGGCCACTCATAGTTTATTTAAAGAAAACCTCTTCTGCCACCCTGCCTCTCAGTCATCACTCTAGTTTTGCCTCATGTATTTGTTTAAGCCTGGGAAAGGTAGAATGAAGACTTCACTGATTTTAACTAAACAACACAGCTGCCCACTAAACCTTCTTGACTACAGCACTTTACCTAACCACAATGCTTACAATACAGAAAGATTCTTTCCATTTTATCCCAAGCCTCCCCCGAACAGCACATCTGGAGCAGACATCCAGGAAAGGGAGCAGAATGCAAGAAAAAACTCCTGGAATGATTCATTAAGAGAGCAGTCAAAATCAAACAGGCTTTGTAGGAGTATTATTAAGCTTTATTGTAACAGATCAGTGACGTACTCAAGGTAAGGCTTTGGGAAAAAGGTTGTTGCAAAGTCCTTCTACACAGCCTAGAAGTTTCTAATACCAGCCTGCCAGACCTTTACAGACATTTGCTAGGATCTGATCTACAGACTTCAGAGCAATGTGCTGCTGTGTGTTCCCAGCTGCTGAGCAAACCACGGGAGGGGGACTCAGAAGCAGAAATGACAAAGAAATCTAAAGCTGGTTTCAAGGCATTTGCTCCAGAAAAACAATAGTTTTCCAGGAAAATGTTCTAAACAGATGAATCTTACCAAGAGGCTGGATGTGAACCGTTCATCCAAGAAATGCCCAGTAATGAAAGATTAACGTGCACTTTACTTTAGAGACTTTGAACATAAAACTATCCTCCCACCTTCAAATCTACTTTTCTGGATTTCTTTGTGCACAATGTTTACAATGCCCACTTTCATTCTTAAGCAAGCAGCAGAGAGAGTGTCTTCTCTGAGCAAACAGATCTGGACAGACTGCAGAAATTTGCCAAATATTGATTTTGTTAGGGATGAGCTTGAAATTTCCATCTTGTTTCAGTTTCACACAGAATGAACTTTTAGAAACTGAGTTTTTAAAACAAATGTATTATACTGTATTAAAAGAAGTGAATTATATTACTTCAAATAATAAACTGAAACATCCATGATAATTGAGTAATTGAGAGCAGTAGGAATTTACATTTCAGGGTAAAACAGTACACTAGGAAGAATGATGTCCTAAAACGTTCTGTCTGAACACAAGGAAATGCTTTACTGTGAGGATGACTGAGCACGGAGCAGGTCACTCAGAGAAGCTGTGGAGTCTCCAGCCTTGGAGATACTCAAAAGCTATCTGGACATGGTCATGGGCAGCCTGCTCTAGGTGACTCCACTTGAGCTGGGGTTTGGAGCAGGTGACCTCCAGAGGTCCCTTCCAACCTCAACCATTCCGCATTGCTAAAATATTTCTCCTTCTTCTCCTAAAATAAAGCCCCTTCCTACCATCAAGAAAGCCAATCAACTTGTATAATTTCTGGAACTAATGAATGCTAGCACCAGATGTGCTTTGGCTCTCCTGAAGAGAAATCAGACCTGTCCATGTTCTGACACTGTGCCTGGCTGGCCCAGATGTGGTTACTGGCAGGATACAACAGCAAGTCAGCCAACCTATCTGGAGTGTTTTATTTCTCCAGTGGCACTTTCAGTCAGGTCTCTCCCCACTCCTTTTCTATCAGGTTTTATAAAACTTATCCTAATACCTTTGGGTTTATGTCCTATCAAACCAGATTTGGTGAATGTAAACAAGTGAAGAAACTGAAAATTCAATATGTAAGCCCTTATTTGTGTTGGAAACTAAGTTTAAAAAAATGTCATAAGAAATGCAGTCTTCACAATGTTCGTGTAAAGCATACCGAGCATCCAAGAATTACAGAAGGAGCATTACCTGCTTGTAGTTCTCTGGTTGTCTAATGAGATCTGTTTCTGTAACAGAAAAATGTCCAAGGATCTGGTCTATATGGGAGCCACTAGTGAATAAATGGATCTGGAATAGATTAATTTAAAAGATATTCGTCAGTGCAAGGACCAGATTATTAACAACATCATTAGGTACCATCTAACAGCTGCATGGATTGGAACAGTGATGTGAACCAGTGGCTACAAGCCCACTGGTACATGCCCTATGGACTGTACAAATGTGACTTCTACCACCAGTACAACACACCTTTTTAAAGCAGCCAGAATGGGCAGGGTGAACATGCACCACAATCATCTCACAAAATGGTCCATCTGGTAGAGCTGCCAGAACCACACGCAGGAATTACAACCACTGCTGCCTCAGTAAAACTGAAAGATTTCTCTTTCCATCCTGTCCTAAAGACTTTTTCCTCACAGTACACATGTTCTTGTGCATAGCATGAAAGGAGAAACCATTTACACAGACAGAAGTCTTAACAGAGCTAAAGAATACTCTCAGAATAATTTTTATTTCTTTCTTTTAAGTAGAAAATGCTACCTAGTTATAGTAAGATTCTCTTTTGCTGCTCTATACAGTTGGCTTTTGCTTACCAAGACCTTGTCCCAGCTGCACTGGTGATAGTATCATCAATTACTTGATGAAGAAGCTTCCCAAGTTAGTCAAGGGAACAATATAAAGCAATTCCTCCTATTCAGAGCTGATCCCTTTGTTACTGTAATAACTGCAGCTGCCAAACAAGATAGCAGTGCACATTTGTCAGACAATCACTCATATTTCATTAATATTTCTGCCAGAAGACATAGAATGTTTCCTGCTTTTCTTCCTTTATTCTAATACAAACTTTATCACACACTTGGGTATTGACAACTATTTTAAAGTTGACAGGCACTGGGTAATTATCAACCCTTCCGTGAAACTTCAGAATATTTTAGCGTTCCTTTCCCCAAAACTCACTGCTGGTGACAACCATCTGTCACATGTGCAGAGCTATGCGAGTTTAAAAATAAAAGAGCACCTCCCCACACAATGTTCTTCCTTTCCACTTGCCACTCCTCTCCCTGCTGCATTCTTGCGTAACTCTGGCTGCCAAACCTTTGGGCCTCCAGCACCAGCAGTGAATTTCAGCCTCTTTTCCAAAGCATGTGGCAGAAGCATCACTGGTTAAAGCCCAAAACAAATACACCAAAGCTGTAACAACAGAGGAAGAAGGTGATACTGGAATAATCCAGCATTTGTATTTTTACTATCTGTTACTGATAACCAGGACATCCTGAAGATAAACAAAGGCTTGCAGAGGGAAACAGCACCAAGGTAAAAGCAGCAGGTGAGAGGGTGAGAGGCAGAACATGCATAGCTGTTGCTTCTTGGCACTGGAATACCCTAAGGCGGAGGCAGGTCCGATTTAACCTTACACTAACCTTCACAAGAGAGCACAGGCACAGCCCCCCACACTTAGCACCACTTCCAGGGAGTTTCCAGTACCAATTTCTAAACGCCCTTAAGCTCAGACGAGCTGCTCTCCCTGCAGGGTGTCAAATTCACCCAAGAGAAGATGAAAAGGGGGCTTGCTCATAGTTCACACACATTTGCATGAGAGGGAAAAATTAAACTAAATTAAAGAATATGCTTCTGAGATCTAATGGAAAATTCACTTTAGGAAAAAAAAGCAAAGATTTTGAAACCAAATAGACAAAAAAACATATGAATAAACAATGTAGTAATTTACAGAGCAACATGGCAGATTTTTCATGTCAAGATACAGGTGCATCTAACGATTGCAGTTTAGCTCACTCATAAATTACTGACAATGAGGTAATTACCCAGCACCAGTCCCTGCCCTCTATTATTCAGAGATCAAGACTATGTCCTTGTCCCTTTACTCTTACTACATCAGATATATAGAGATGACCCATCCAATCCACTGCACTACATCTTATTTTATATTGTTTATCTTAGAGGGGACACAAGAAACCACTCTGTTCATAAGTGGTAGTTCCCAGTGCTGCTCTGCAATCTTACTGACAGAATACAACCCTTGTTCTTATTTCCGAGCATATTACAACCATTGTTGTAATATTGTTGCTTTACCATGGTCTGATAAGTCCAATTATGTTAAACTCTTCTTCTATCATCAAGAATTCCATTTAATATCATTTTATTCCTACTAACCCATACGCACAGTCTTACTAACCCAGTCCACAATCAGATATTCACCTGCTTAAAAAAAATTCATTTCTGAACCTGATCTAACCCTCCACTATTTCAAGATGGAAGATAGCTGAAAAGAACCCCAGGAAATCCATCAGTTTTGCAAACACTCACTTGTTCCACTATTTCTTATAAAATGCTGATCATGGCACAGTGCATTTAACAGACCCCCCAAAAAATGCCTGTTTTAAACCACACAGGTTTCTGCCTGTGTTGTTGAAACTATGCAAAGCTTCTCATATTTTTAAGGCAAAGTGGTAACTCAAAGACTAAATAAAAACAACTCTTCTCTCCTAAGAATTCAAGAGGGATCAAAAACAGGGCAGACAGATATTCTTCTGGCACTTGACAGAAAGAGGATGGAACAGAACAGAAGGAACCAAGAGACCTGCCTTTACACAGTAATTTATTCTTCACGTTTCCATATATTTGAAGGCATATCAGGTAAACATGTACCACTGAGAATTTCGAGGGAATTATAATGGTATTACTGCATTATACTTTCAAAGAGAGCCAACCTCTCCATGTTGAGAAGCCATTATAATGTTATTCAACAGCTCATAGCCTCAGGCTGCAAAATTCCTCAGCGACAGAGAGGTTAAGATTTCCCTCAGGAAGTCTTCCTCCAACAGGAGGACATGTGTGCTTCTGTAAGCTTCAACATGCCTTCTGGGAGCTGAAGTCACTAAAAAGCAGCTCATCAGAACAAATGGCAAAGAGGAAAAGCCAGTCACGCCACCTAACAAGCAATTTCCAGCACAGAACCAGCTGTAGCTCCAGGGAGGTTTCCCTTTTCAGCAACCTGTTCCGGGTACTGCAGAACTTCATCCCATCAACCTCAGGTGGCTGCAGGCAGGACAGAGTAGATAGAGGACCCAGCAAAAATAAAAAAATACAGAGTAGAAGAGCAGTCATCTTCTGAATAAGAACATATTTTCCAACCGTGATGTGTTTTTCTCAGAAAGGCCCAAATAGAGAATATGGTATTTTAGAGCCCATGTGAGTCACAGAATGAAACCTGTGGAAGTGTCGCCACTAGTTGGCAAAAATTATAGCTCCTGATCAGCAGTAAATAAGACTGTTGCACAGTTGAGACACATAACCTGGTAAGTTATTAAACAGAGCAAGTAAAAGCCGTAATTATCATTTTGTAGAGAAAGCCCTCTGTAAATCTGTCAGCATAATTAAAAAACATAACACTCATTAGCCTTTTGCATACTGTGTTTGTGGTTTATTAGAGAAAAGCAGCAGCTCATACAGAGGTCATACTGGGTCAGCTCAGGCATTTAACACATAGAATAGTTTAAAAGTTTTGAAATTCATGCAGTAGCAAAAGCAATTTCTCTAGAAAGAGTCAGGAAATATCAATTATTGTTTATACAGTTAAACTGTGTAAGTATGTTATATTTTGTGTTACCATAAATGCTAACCTTAATGTGGCACTGTAATGAAGTCCTTCCAAAGTCACTTTTACCTTTCTATTCTCCTGCTTTTAATTCAGACCAAAATATAAATCAGAGCGCTGCACTTCATTACAGCTCTGAACAGAACTCCCACGGCTGCACACACAACATCAGTGTGGGTTCATATATGGAGGAGCTTGGTTTGGTTCTATCCTCCTTTGTACACCCCCAGGGTGGCACAGCCCTGACTGTGAGAATCACCACCACTGAGTACCACTGTGGCTTTCAGTTTAGTCCAGTGATGACTGTTGGAGAAGGCAGTAACGGCAGCTTTGGGAAACTGGATGAACAGAGAATAATTCTCCCTCCTGCTTATTCCTAAAGATTCTGGAAATCATGGTCCAGGGACCTGCAGCATAACTAACCTGTCTCTTATAGTTGTCTGACAGTTCTAACTTTAGCAATCATTTTGCCTTAGACAGCTACAGAGAGGAAAAAAAAAAAGTCCAAGTTTATTTCAAAGAACAACTCCCACACGAGGGTCATTATCTCTCATCCGCCCTGTCAACAAGTTTAGCATGTTGCCAAATCAGCACATCCCTTCATTATTTCAGTGCCTCATTTGGACTGTTGAGAGTATCTCTGTTTGCACTCGAGCTCCCAGGTTTGACCTGCTCTAATTCGTCCCTGGCCTCATTAACTGCAAGCTGAGTTACTGGAACTGCCTAATGATTTGTTACTGTCAAGTCCCACATAAATCAGAGCAGTGATGATGAGTTACGGAGGCACTTGCCTCACCTGCTATAAAAACCAGCATACCAACCGAGGTAGTTTATCAGGAGGCGAAGATGCCAATCATTTTGTTTGAGATTCACCTCTCCCAAACCCATCAGGGTCTGTTATCACAGTGCAAAAAGCCAAGGACTGCACCCGCACTTAGAGGGAGTTGCTACCTTTGTTCCCAGATCAGGGAAGCACATCTACAGTGGTCAATGACAAGCAAAAGGCTATTTTAGATGCTGCACACACAGCACCTGAACCTTTCCCTAGGGCTGTCAATCAGACCTCTTCCCTAGCAATCAGTTCATGGAAAGAACAAAACGTAACCTCATTAGGGTTTTAAGCACTGCTCTGTCAGACACAGGATTAAAACCAAGACGACATCTTCATTCAAAGGTGAAGATGATTCTGACAACTTTCTGATGTGTTCTTTGAGGAGAAATTTCCCCAAACCATTTTTAGTCTCAAAAAAAGGTTTTCTGTGAAGGTTCTGAGTACAGTAATAGCTGGCTCCATTTAAGTTATCCGAAGAGATATAAATGGAGAAAGGGGACCTAGGGAAAACAATACTTAATAACTTTTACGACTATCTTTGGAACTGTTTTTTTTAATTTGTCTCTGCAGTCACCATCACTGTCAACTTTGGGACTGAAGGCTGTTTCCATCCTAAACAGACATAATGATCCCAGACAGCTGTGATTTTCAGACAGGTACCTAAACATGCATAAATGGGAACAGAACTGGAATCTCAGCACTGTAGAGACCATTACTGATTCCCGATTGAAAAGCAGGTAGATTTTGGGTTGAGATGTTCCCTAGTACTCTGGAAAGACAAACTGCATTTTACTTTGCTATTACTGTCAATATTTATGCTTAATATTTTGAATGCATATTTCCAGTGAACTTAAGAGTTCTGAATCACTACTTCTTTTCTGTGGGACCAGAACGCTCTGTCTTGTTTCTACCAGGCATTTTCTGAGAAAGACACCAGCAGCCTATGGTTGCAGAAGTAACTAATGTGCCAACCTGCAAAAGACACTTTTATACAATTATAACCTTACAAACACTGTACATACTACATTTTCTCATGGTTCTACCACACTGGGGAAAGATGGAGGTACTTACATTTACAGTAATTCACTCTTACCTGCGGAAAATGCAGAAGTAGCAAACAAGAATAATTTGTACATTTAGCTCTAGCTGACAAGGCTTTTAAATAATAAACAACGTCATAGTGAGTTAGAAGAATAATTTACCTTGTGCAAAAGTTTGCATTGCTCTTGGTGCTGAGCGTGCAAAGTCCTCCACTGGAACCTCAGCCTCCCGTTTAACCACTGCAGGTATCGAACATCCACTCTGTCTTCCAGCCCACCTTCAGGTGCTGTTCCAGTTGCACCTTCCTGGCTGTTAGGCATATCATCTTCACACTAGAAGCAGGAAAGAACACCAAACTGGTTTTAATTAGTTTCAACATTTTCAAGCCATTCAGTAGTGAGCATACAAGATATATAGGCCAAAGAGGAAAAAAAAATCGCCCCAAAATGAAGTCAATTCCAGCAGTACAGAGAAATCAGAATACAGGACTGGGAACAGTCTAAACAAGTAGAGAAGTGTGGAATAAATATCAGCTTCTCAGCTGTGACGTGGCGAGCTGTCTGCTCTCCCATCTTTCATTTTCCGTACCCAGGAAGACACAGTGTGTTCCTGAGACAGCAAGCATGTTCTTTACCCAGATGGGAAAAATCATATTTTGACTAGATTCTAATACATCAAAGAACATGAAAAACAGATTTAACTCCTCAGTGTTTTCCTGAGACCCTATTTTGTAAATCAATAACTTACATAGGTACAAAATTGTGGGCCTGTGCTTACCCAGCTATTTTCTTTTCTCCATCTAGCATTTCCCATCTGGCAGGATAGAGGAAAAGAAAAAATCATGCAGCTGGCAATGGCCAGGACTCCACAGAGGCACTCCCAGCTACAGTTGTATCATCTGTCTTGCTTGTTTTGCCTTTCTTTAGAGTAATTTGGAAAGAAGAGGGGAGAAGCAAAGAGTTTTGTTCATTTTGTCCCACTTTCCTCCTGCTGCAAATAAAAAACCAACACCAACCAACACCTTCATCTTCTGGATGAAAATTCTGCAACACATTTCTGTCGTTTCTCTTTCCCAAGGAACATGGGGAATTCCACCTCCCCCAGCCTCTTGCACAAAGAGATCATTCACATGTACACACAGATCTCTCCATTTTCAGCTAAGACTTCTGCAGACTGCAAATTAAAAGGGGAAGAAGACATGGGTAGTTTTACTTCTGATGCCAGTAACATCATTTAAAGTAAGGCTGTCTATTGCATGCTGTCTATAGGAATTACATACAATAAACGCAACCCAAAATTCTAAATATTTTTACTGCAACATGTCATAAGAAGTAGAAATAACACAGAACTGCAAAGACCTGGTTATTCAGGACGGATGTTTGCCACTCTGAAAGGAAATGTCTCCCAGTTCTTAGACTCTCAAGACAGTTCTTTAAAGTGGAAATTTAAAAAGTCTACTTGAAACACTACTGTTTTCAAGAAAACACTTAGGCAGATATTTGGACCCATAGACCTTGATGGTATTTAAACATATGTGCTTCCCTGCACCACAGATTTTCATGTTCAATAAAATCTTAAAAAGATCCAGTTGGCAGGCAAAGCTTGAATGTGGTTCCAATTTGGATCCTAAACTAACAATGCAAACTGTAAAATGAAGAGAGTTTAATCTTGCCTTAAACAGAGATTTCAACAGAAGTGTGTCTATAACCATGATCAAATAACTCCCTAACACTTGTTTTAACCTAAATATCACCAGCTGACAGGGCCTCTATTAGAATGAGTGCTCCTATTATTTATAAGCACAAAAATGCTGTTCTGGCCACACAACAAAATGTATCAATACTACAGGTTTGTTCCCTTTTGCTCTGTGGCTCAGATAAACACACGCTATAAATCACAGAGGTGCAGGGCTGGTAAAGGGCTTACTTTTAAAGGCACAGATCCATCTTTAACAAGAAAAAAAAAAAAAGACAGTATTTCCTTTGTGCCAACTGCAGTGTCCCTCTTTTTCCTCTGCTCCTTCATCCCCCAGGCTCCTAAACCAAGGCACTGTGTCCTAGGAACAGGTACAAAGCTGAGTGCCTTCACAGTTCAGACAGTTTTGCCCCAAACAGGATGGGTTTCTGGACTATGAAACCATACAGATGTGATTACCAAGCTGTCCATAAGCATGATAAGCCAAGCAACTGGATATTAGTCACTATAGCAGAGAAAACACACGTGTAAGGAACATTAAAACACCTCACATAAGCAGCCAGAAAGCCACAAGGCCAAAGACAGACTTGGGAATCCCAGACTAAAATCTGCATTGTCCATAATTTACGGTTCTACTCCAACTTCCCTGGTTAGAGGTTTCAGAACAGCACAAATACTGCTCTCCTGGGGATTTATTTCAGGAAGGAATGGCATTAGACTCGATTGCTTTGGCAGTACAGTGACAAACACCATGCAGAGCTAATTTTATTGTAGCAACCTGCCTTATTAATATTAAAATAAGGAAGCCAGCCAATGCATTTTTAACAGGATCTCTCCATTATTTATTTCACAAACTGCACAAAAAATTTACTTTTGCTATGAAATACTTAGCCTGGCATAAAGTAAACAAGGTAAAAAAAAAAGTCTTGCATATTATACTGTGACCTCAATTTCTAGTCCCATCTTTACAATCTAAGGCTATTTACTGCTCTCCCAGTGGGCGAAAAATCACTAAAATACCAGCCCAAGCTACAGCCTTTGCTTCAAATATCATTGTGAATTTATCCAATCTATGCAGCAATACAGGTACACACCTCCATTCATTCTGAGATATAGAAGTGCATATTTTTCAGTCCAGTCCATAAAAAGAGCAGCCAAGGGAACTATACAGAGACCTCAATGGCCTTCCCACACTTGGAATGCTCCATGCCAGCTCTGGAAGAGATCATTCCATAGCCACTTACCAGAGGAGGGTTTTGCTTGCAAATTGTTTGGTGCAATTAATGTTTCTCTTTGATTCTGTTTTGGAGAAGGGACGTGCATGGATCAGCTACAGGAATGGTGCCACAGGCTTGCAGTACAAAAGCCACATGAACAAATATCAATGCCCTCATCACCACGTTGAGTCTTTTCCCATTACTGGTGATACCAGAGCTGGTCTTGTCAAACTGGGTGATGTGGACCTGCCAGAGCACCCATGATTAGTGTAATTTAAGCAAGAGATGGAATGAAGCCCTTCAATTCCACTCCCACCGTAACTCACCCCAAAGGAGCTTTCTATCCTAAAAGCTCAAAGTACTGCTCTTAGAAAATTTCAGCATCCAGTTATTGGCAAGACTCAGGAAAGCAAGCACAAGCCTGATCCAAGCGACAAGCATATATTTACACGAGCTCTCTTCAAGCCAAATCCTGAACTATCACCCTGCCCACACTTGAGCAGAACCACCTCTCCTGTGGTAAAAGATCCAGGCAAACAAACAGCTAAGCTCCATAACAAATACACATTCCAGGACACTACCCATCACCATTCCAACTAAGGTAGCTCACAAACTACAAAACTTACCCAGGTTCATAAATACACCTCTAGCTTAGTCAGAACTACACATTGTTTATGTCCTGAAAGCATATATTTAACAATTTTTGCCAGGCAGCCTAGAATTCAGTCTTCCACAACACACAAGTTTTGCCCTAAACATTCCAGCCCAGGCTATTTCAAGCTGAATTATAAAAAAAGGTGCCAGATCATTCCCAAAAATTGTGAATGAACTTGTGGTTAGACAATGCAGCAAGTGCAAAAAAAAACCCCCATACAACCAAAGTCCTCCTGGCAGTATTGTTCTGAGCAGACAAGTCAGATTCACAAAATACAGTGAACTGAAAAAAGCCATCAGATATGAAAGTACTCAAAGGAAAAGAATAAGGGGTGGGAGAAAGGAAGGTGTGAAAAAAGACACGGTGATTCTATCAATTTTCAGTCACATTCCATACATCTGAGGAAACAACGTGCATGCAATGTGCTTAGAGACAAAGATTAAGACGTTTCAATTTTTACAGCAGAAATGAAGCTGTTCTTTTTGGCTTGAAATACAAAGCAATCCCATGTTATCAGAAATCAGAGAGCAGGTCTACCAACAGTGGATGGAGACAAACAAGCACATCATATAAATACTTTATCAAAGAACAACAGGAGCATCAGTGTTGTTTGCAAACATGTGAGAAGAGAGCATTCTTTGCACTACTTACTCCATTTGAGGATTTTAGTGACCTGGTATGGAGCTGATCTTGCTTTGTTCATACACTTTGAATTACAAAAACTCCAAAAACTGATTTAATACTAAATTCCTTGCAGATCTTGCGATATGCCATAAGCAGGACTGCAGAGGAAACCCTTTATCATGCAGCTTCAACTAGACTTTCTGTACTATTCCTACTGATATAGGAATCTTTAACGCTTATGAATTCTTACCTCAATAAATTTACTGTGCCCTGTACAGGCTATGGAAAAGGCCTGTGCTGCCTGCATTGCTGTAAAACAAGGCGATGGCAGGGCTGGTTCCCCCAGAGATGCTCTTTTCTGACTACAAGCTGCCATCTGTCGGCCTAGGACAGACCCCAGGCACCTCCAACTCATCCCCAGTGAGCTGTGGCCTTTCCCTAGGCATCTTTCAAATCCCTCCAAGCACCAGCTTTCTGCTTCCACATCCGGACAGCCAGCAAACAGCTTGCTGCTCGCTCTTCCCACGGAGAAACAAGCCTGCTGGAACATGGATAAGATGTTTAACCCACGGATACACGCACTAGGTCAACTCCCCAACAGTGACCCTCGAGCAGAGCAAAACAAAGGAACTGACAGCTGAAACCTCCAGTGCACATTCCCAGCCCGCTCCTCACCTGCACCAGAGTTACTCTGGGTCTAGACAGAAAATATTCACTCAGTTACCACTCAGATCTTAACTGCACTTAAGCACACAGCCTGGTATCACAAAGGTGGGGAGAAGCATATTTAGATCCTCACTGCAGGGCTCAGGAAAGGCAAAGCAATCACATAAATCAAGCCAATAAGGTGCTTCTGCAGCTTTTAGTGAGCGCTCGTTCTGAACCGCTCATAATTCAGACAATGGTTTTGATGTGACATAACATATGTTAACTTCTGTAATTACACATCTTTAAACACAGCATAATTTTTTTTTTTTTTAAATTAAACACCATAGCCAGAAATAACAGTATCAGACATGCTTTCGTAATTAATACAGCCATACATCTATCTGCAGGAGGTGAAAATGTGAAAAGGAACAATCTGAACAGATGAATGCAAAAGGGACAGCACTATTTTCATTAATTGCACCATAAACAACACTAATTGGATTTCCTCCTAGACAAGGCAGGATCCAGATTAGATTTACACAGGAAAAGATAGATGGTGTAAAAACCCACTCCCATAAAATGCACACACCAATTAAATCTCCAGATATTTGCATAGAAGAGTAAGTTTTCCACAAACAGAAGTGCTCACATCATCGAAGTTATGCTTGTATTGCATTCAGCAATTAAAATAAGTGACGTCCTGTGTTTCCACAAGGCCTTTTAGCTTTTAAATGTCAATGCCTTTTGTAAAAATTACTACTCACAACAGCACTCCCAAGAGCTTTCTCCTGGCAAAGAGTGAAAAAGAGAAGGTGCTTGGGGAAGACAGAAAATGTGAACACAGCTCTTACCCGCGCCTGCATTGTTCAAACAAGCCTATCTGGCAGTAGCCACAGGCCTGAGGCACTAGAGCAAGTCAGTCCTTTATCCCATCCCGCCTCACTCATTTGGGAGGTTATTTAAGAGCTCTGCAATAGAGCAAAAGCTCTATGCCTTTAAAAGAGCTCGGCAGTGCTGCCTAATCCTTGAAGCTGCAATGTTTTAAAAGAACATTAAAATCCCAATGCTCACTGCATTATATATTCAGACAAAACACGGAAACTAAATTTACTAAGACCAACACGTGACAGGGTAGACCTTAACTGGGAGAGCACTGTGTTCTGCAGGGCTCATGAAATGCAATACACAGATAATGCCTTGCACTGCTCTTCCTCTGCGTGCAGCTGCAGTTCCCCTTGCCCACACCCATTTGCTCCACCATGGAAAGCAGGAGCAGCCCCTGGAGAGAAAGAGATGCAGCTCCCTACAGTAACAGCACACCTGGAGCGAGATGAAAACAGGGAAAACAGCACCTGCCCCCCAGGAGAGAGAAGGCAGATCTGTGCCACGGGTAAGAGGCCTGCCATGCCCCTCTTCACACACTCCTTCTGTCCTCCTGAGGGAAAAGTGCTTTATTTCCAAGGATCTTCCCATGTGAGTTGAACCCAGGTCACTTACAGTGGGACACCCAAAGCATGGGATGTTCACATTTAAATCAAAAGGCTGCAGAGCAAAGGTAATCAGAAGGTACCAAAGGTACTGGCTGCTCCCCGTCACTGGAGGGCAGGAGAGAGGCACTGAAACATCTTAAAATCCCTGTTTCCCCAAGAGCCATGGAAGGAGCTCCCTATGCTGGATTTCAGCAGAGTACCAGTATGATCATGCTAAACCTTCCTACCAGCACACCAGTCCTCACCATCTTCTCTTCACACAGCTCAAGTTACCTCAGTGCCTGTTGGTGACTCCCATGCAGAACACATCAGCTGCGATGTCAGGTTCAAGACACGTTGCATTTCTTTGAAATTCAGACATTACCAGAGACACAGCAGACTCAATACATTATAAAGCTTTCTGATCAGTTCAGACTTGTCTTTTAGAGTGTTTTACTTTGACATGCTGTCTGGAAAAAAAAAAAACCTCCACATCTTAATTGTGCATTCACTGTGTCAAGCAAAGATAAATGTTGGTAACTACACATTTTCCAGTGCAGCACACGAAGAACATTCCATGACAAGTTCAAAGTATGCTACAAGAGACTTGTCAGCCACACCGAGGTGAGGGAAAGTCTGCAGGAGAAATTTTAGGGATCCTGTGCCCTCTGTTCAGGTTTCACGGATGGCTTTTAATAAAAGTGTTCCTTAGCAGCTACTGAATCCAGCAACATTAATAGCAGAAAAAGGGCAAAAACATAAATGGTGAGAGTTACTAGGAAGACAGGAGGACAAAGAGAATAGAAGTGTAAGCTCAGGGAATAAGGGAGGGAAATCAAAAAATGAAAGCTGACAGACTAATATAGCCCATAAAGATCTGGAAAGTAATTACGCTTCTGAGTCAGAATCAATAAGGTTAATAAAATTCCCTCCTCCATCCTCACTGGAATAGATGAAGATGTGGAAAAAAATGTAGAAAACTTATTTTCACTGAAACTAGTGCCAAAGGTTTCCTGGTTTTTGCTGGGGGGAACATCAAGCTTGGCTGCTACGTTAACACTTTCCTCTAATAACATGGTTTATGGAACAGCAGTGGCTGTCAAGTTTTCTGTAAAAGAAAGGCATTTCAACAACAAGATTAGACCAAGCATAAGCCTTATACCACACTGGAAATAGCCAGTGAGCCAAACTAGACCGTGACAAACAAAAGGTTAATCAAATTGCAAACCTAAGAGTCAGAAGGCATATTTAGCTTCATTTTTGCCCACCAGAAGTAATTAAACTGAGTTCACTTTGGCATGCTAGAGACACACACATGAATTCCAACTACGAGACATAATAGCTCTATTTGTTGATTACTATAAATTCACAAAAGGGGAGGGGCCTCCAATTTCAGAGGGCCAGAAGCAGGCAGAGGGAATTAGTGGAAACAAGAACCAGTGTTTGTACAACATATCCTCGTGATCATGAGGGATATAACATCACTACACCCATTTAAAAAGCTCAACAGCCCCCACACATAATTAAATTACAGGGCACACAGATTCATTTCAGCTGTAGAAATAAAAGCTGTACAGGCAGCATTCCTCCCTGGAAACAAAAAGAATACATGCTCAGAGAGTACTGCTATTACCTGCACAAACCATCACAGATTTGGAGAAAGCTGGGATGGTATCACTGAAATTTAAAAAGGGAGCTAAATATAAGTTAGTCAAATACTGAATGTGCTAAAAAGGCAAGTTTATATCAATTATCTGCTTCTCAGAGAGAATGAGAACTCCCTAGGTGTGCCTTACAAGTTCAGGGAAGGAGAGGGTTTCACCTACAGGTTTTCAGATGTGTCTTGTACACTAGGATTTGTTATGTGCAAAGAGGAATCAATGAATGGCACTTGAGAATAATCTGCCTGTACATGATCACCAAAGCAACAGAAGACATTGAGACTGACATCACAACAGTGCATATCTGAGATGCAAATCCACAAGGGGTGTCAAAAGCCTTTGAAAACCATGTCCATCAATTAATCACCCAGTGCTTTAAAGCAATTAACAGGCGTGAATTCCCAAGCAGACACTTCAGTAAATAGATGTGAACTTCCAATTCAGATTGCACTTAAGTCTTTATAGATCTAATCGAGTTTGTGATTAGTTCTCTTAAAGAGTTGGCTCATGCAAGGTTTGAACTTTCACTTGCTGCCTCTGGAGTCACCAACCTGCTGATGGATGAGCACAGTAAATTCAGAAAACTAACTTGCACTACTGCAGCCCAGCTCTAGGGTTTGTCATGGATCATCAATCCCCTCCTCCTTCTCCCGCTCCTCCCGCACAGCAACACAGGTTCCAGTTCGCTCCTTAAACTGTCTCCCTTCCCTTGTCCTTCACATGCTGGAAAAGAGCCATGGGTGGGAGGCTGGAGAAGGCTCCTTCAGTCCATCTTGCTGAGGGAACCTGCTGCAGGCACCACTATCCTGCTCAGGAGAGACTGCGGCACTGCCCTTCCAAAAAATACGAGCTGGAGGCCACGAGATGAGGTGCCCTGAAGAAATCTCTTACCTAACACACAAAAGCAGTCAACCCATAGAACCATCCTAGGCTACCAACCATGCCTGTCCCCACCAACAACTACCTCACAATGATTTTTGATGATGTTAGCCACGCTAAGCACTACCTCTTACCACCTCTCATCATGTTTGAGTTTATAATTTCAGGAATCACTTAACTTTTGATTCTGAAGATGTAAGTGCATGTAAAAGTAAGCCTGTGGAAGCCTTTACCAGCTCAGGATCAGATTAAGAATTCCATGCAGAGCTTGAGCTCCTTGTCCATCATGTGTCATGAATACCCTTGTACCTCTATAAATCCTCTAGAGCTGATGGAAGTGTTCGATTTGCAGGGCAAGAAAACCATGTTGCTAAGGAACTGCTAAGGAAAAAAAGGCCAGAGTGTGGAAATCTGAAATGAAATTAATTTAATTGGCCCTTGATATGTTGGGTATTTGGCACATTATCAGCAATTTAGCAGGCTTTAGGCTTTGTTTCAAACTTAGGCTGAAAGAATAGTCAGAACATGATTGCACACTTAATTTAGGGATTAGCTCCATTCTCTCTTCTCACACAACAGACCCTGTTCATTTTTGTGGATTTCAGACAAAATTTTAAAAGCAAAGCACATGAATATCAGCCTGAACTATAGCTATGCCTAGAGTTATTGAGACTCCTTTTCTTTTAGATGAAGACAAAGAGTAAGGATTCTCTCCAAATTTACTCTCACTAGTAGACCAACAGATGTACTTTTCCAGCAAGTACTGGCTTTCATGCTTTGCTCATTTTGGCAGAGATCTCAGCCATGCACAGAACCAAATACTATTTCATGGATTTTTGTTATGCAACATTTTCACTTCAGGAAAATATTTTCAATTGTTTTTAATCTTTAAAGAGTCCATGCAATGGAAGATTTTTCAAACTTTTAGCTGAAAATTTCACTTCAGTTGTTTTAAAGAGCATTTCCTTTCCTTTCTTCTGTTTTTTGAGACAGATCTTTCCCTAGTGAAGCTTTTTTCCTCTTTTTTTACCTTTTTCCTTCAATTTACTTAAATAGAAGAGAGTTAAGACTGCACAAACTACATTTCTGGTGTGTTTATACAAGATTTGTTACACATCTATGCTACATGAACACCATAGAAGAAATGTTCCCATTAATACAATAAGCTTTACACACAGAAACTAACTCCAACTTTCAGTCTATAAAAATTTTGTCCAGTCTATGGAAAAAAAAAAATTCCGACTCTCAAACCTTTCCAAACACTGTTTTGGACAGTTATTGAATAAAAACATTTAATATGCATTCCATCCTTTTCAAGAAACTCAAGTACAGCAGGTGAGAACTGCAGTGAAAGACACACCAGTATGTGTGGCCAGAAGAGATAACATTGTATTACCATGGTTCTTTCATCCCTTTTTGGGAAATGCAAAACTTAAAGCCTTCAGAGAAAATAACATAGGAGCTGCCCCACTTCCTGAATTCACGTCACATTTCACTGTCACTCTTTTGTTACAGAAATTAAGGACACAAAAAAACCACCTGCTACCACAGATAAAAAAAAACAAGAAAAAGGTAAAAGAGAAGTTTAAAGTAAAAAGTTCTCCAGCAGTATGTTTTTTCTGAAATCTCAAGGCACCCTTCACATAAGTGGATGGCACTGCCACTCACAGCTCAGTCTCTTGTGCTCCCTCTTCTGTGCAGCAAATAATTGTAGTGTAGCAAGATCGGTCCCTTTCCTCAAAATACTGTTTATAATGTTGGCACAAAAGTGATTCTTCCCTTTGAACTGTTTTCCATTGGTACAAGTGTTTTCCTTCTGAAGACACTGTTTTTCTATTGCAGCTTTCCAAACTTTCGCTTTCCTGCTTTGCTGTTCCCTAAAAAGGTTCTAGAAAACTAGGCAGCCTACAGCCTAGGGGAGAACGTGTATGGGTTCATGAAAGACCACAAGGCCTTAGACACCACCAAATTATCAGCAGGTAGGGTTTCTGACCTACAATGTCCTTTGCCGAGAAACTAAAAAATTCTGTGATTTCTGTCATTTTGAACCAGACTGACCAGTAACTAATGTCTGACTAGATGATGGTTACCTCAGAATAGACTTTCTATGTCCTAATATCCTTTTATTGATGGAAAAAACAACATACCCCACTGTGTTCTCAAAGAGGTTACAAGGTCATGAGTTACCTCAGGAGCAGCAGCTGCCATTTGAGATCCTGTTGTTTGCAAAAAGTATTATTTGCCTTTCCCTCACTTGCTCTACCCAGTGCCAACACACCCAGCATTCACTGCTAACTTGTCTGCCTGCCCTGCAGAACCACTCATGGTTCAGTCTGGGAGCTCAAAACTCAGAAGCAGAGAGGCTGAAGACATTCACTTACCTGCACTCCTCCACAGTGGTCTCACCTAGACTGGAAATAGAAACCAGGGAATGCAGGCAGGGGTGCGAGTTTGATAAAGAACCCAGATGACCTGCACACAGAAAGCTTAGAGAAGGGAAAGAAAACAGGTTCCAGATGCTGGCCCTGTAAGCATTTTTTAAAGCTGGAGTAACTCATTTATTTGTCAAGGTACCAAGATACCATCCATTACACACACTGGTGATAACACCGCTGCTGTCACAGAATGTGACTTATGGACACAGGAAGGTGGAAGGACACAACCATGCTCACCGTGCACACAGAGGTTTCATCCCCAGTCTGTACTCTGTTCCGAGCCAGAAGCTGCTCCAAGAGGCCAACCCTGTGCAGCAGCCAGGAAAATGCCAGCAGCAGCTCCCGACTTCCCGCGGAGCCGTCGGCAGGGAGCTGATGGAGCTCGGGCCTGTCATAGCCGTGGTACCACAAGGCTGATTTCACAAACCTAATTTGGGTATCTGAAAAGAAGAAAACAATTGAGAATAACACACTGCACGCAATGCACTTATCCATTCAGTTCCAGAACCTGCTGCTTCCTCGGAGGGTAATATTTTTAATCCAGCCTCAGCAAGACAGTAAGGACTTAGTCTTTATAAACAACTGGTAAAGGACAAGGAGGTAAAGGGTAAAAGCCTTCTTTATGCTGCACCATTCTGATTACAGGAGCTACTGCTCAGGGAAAAGAAGAAATTCAAAGTTGAGATCAAGCCCAGTAATGGCCTCTTGAAAGTTAACAAAGGTAACAAAGGCAACTAGCCATCCCCACTACAATACGACTCCAATTCACCTATTCATTTTTTATGAGTCACCAAGCATGCTATGAATTAGTAAACACTCTGAATCACTTTACTCCTGAACTAAAACTGGCATTTAGAGATAGGAGTTTCACAGCCTGCTGCAAATCTCTGAGCACCAGTGAGCAGAGATAATGCAGCCCAGCACATGAGCTATTAAATTCCCAGGAATGCTCTGATCCATATTCCTTCACACCAGCAAATGTTACCTGACAGCTACAAGACAGGCACTACAGAACTGTAAAGCACTGAGGAAACACAGAAAAAGTTATTATTAAAGTTCTGCCCAGAAAGCCTTGGCTCTGTACTAAGTCAAAAGTAGAATAAAGAATATATTTAGGGAGACAGCGAAAAACAACACATACCAGCTAAGAACCAACAGTTGTAAAAAGAAGACCTACTCAAAAAGTTTCTGGAATTCTCAAAAGGCAACAAGAAGCAAGTGATTAAGGAAGATTCAACCAATGCAGGACATTTAGACTTCCCAGTGGGACTCAACTAGCACAAAGAAACCAAGGCACTGCAGTGGAGGGAGAGAAAAAGCCCTTGAATCAATGACAAGTGCTCAGCAGACAAGAACCAGAGGGCAGGAACAAATAGTGGTTTCACATGAGGGCTCTGTGCTAAACAGCTGCTGTTCAAACAACTCAAAATGACACTTAGACAATGTGACAGTGACAGAAAACTTGGTGCTGGTGTGATATTAGTAGTAAGGAATGCAGGCAGATCGTGAAGGACTGCAGAACCTTATGTGTCCAAGCTTTAAAATGACAGATAAAAGTATTTGTAGAAAAAATGAAAAAACATGCACACAAAGAAAGAAATGTTCCTAACTTTACTGACGTAAGAATGGAACTGATCACTGGACTCAGGAACACAATCTTAGATGATAACATTTTTAATGACAGCATCACAATTGGTTCTGACATCCAAAAGCAAACTCAATGTGAGAAACTTAGGCCACTACACAGAACACAGGGAGCAACATCTCATTGTCTATACCCACTGTGACCCTTATTTCTTCACTCCCATAGAGGCTGCAGAAGATTTGGAAAGAAATAAAGAGAAAGGACAAGTACAATCACAAGCACAGAACAGCTGCTTTGTAAGAACTGATGAAGTAGGCCAAGAAGATGATCGAGAACGGATATGACAAAACTCTTCAAAACCATCAGTGCTGTAGAATGGGTGAAGAGGGGATAATTTGTTTGAACAACATTCAATACAAGAACTGTGAGCCACCAAAGTTAGCAAGCATGTGAGTCAAAACAAGGTAAAAGAGATGCTCTTCACACATACAGCAAAGCTCTGAAATTTCTCACCACGGGACACTGTGGACTCTTTAAGAGTCACACAGACTTAAGGAGGAACCGGATTTAAAGAACAGGAGTTCACGGAAACTTATGAAACACAAATATATCCTCTCTGGATTGAAGAGTCTGAGATGTAAATTACTAGAGGCTGAAGGAATATTCCCCCACCCCATGAAAGCATCCTTCTAGGTTTGCTCTTTCCTTTCCCCTGGGCATTCACTTTGACAGCTGTCACAGCTGGGTGGAGCTGGAGGAATCTACAGTTTGGTGCAGTTTAGACATTCTTACAAAGCAAGAAGAAGAAGAGGAAGAAAGCTGCTCCCGTTTCCCACTGTAATGCTTCAGTATCCCCACAGCATTTCATATAAAAGGTACACACACAAAAATAACAGAATTACAAACTGCACAATCAAGGATTGTCACTGCTGTCCTTAAATAACAGACCAATTACATCCTCATTTGCCTGCTCCTTGCCACTTGTGGTGAAAGCATTCCTCAGCATTGACACGTAGTTTCTTTGGCATCAACAGCTGAAGCTCAAAAACCACACAATGACCAACTTCAAAACACAAAACAAGAAAAAAATTCTTGTTGCTTTCAAAAGGAATTTGTTAATTACAAAGGACTCCCACAACAAAGAAAAGTTGATTTAGCTTGATTTGCAAAACGCTAAAGGAGTCTTACCCACCAGAAATAATATAAAGCCAAGACACGGGGAGGATCTACAAGCTGACCTTTGCCAGTAACCCTAAAGGAGCAGCACACTGTCAGCTCTGCTGAGGCTGGAAGGAGCTGAGGACATAATGAGCCATCAAGCCCTCTGCACCTCGACACACCAGAGGAAGGGACATTGTTTGCACTGTTTGACCAAGTTCAGGATTTAGAGAAACAAGAGTGCAGATCCTGAAGGAGATGCCTTCTTCCAGAGCACTCCTCAGTCCAAATACACAGCTGAAACTGTTACCAGATTACTACACATCTTCAGCAGCAGGAGCAGGAATGCCCAACTGGCCACCTTAATTCCTGACAGAGACATTAACCATGACTGAAGAACAAACGAGACCAGGAGCATGATTAAGTGCGTGACAGAAAGGTGTAGAACTACTAATTTCTTGCAGGACTAATGTTTTGCATAGCAGAGCTTCTGCACAGACACAGGGCAGTTTTAAACCTAGCTTGTTTCTGCATTACAGATGCAAAAAGGAAACTCAAAGACCTAAATCACTCCATTTGCTCTTTCCACATAAGATGTGAATGAAACAAGCAGCTTCTCTTCGCCATGTTAGGGTGGCAGAAATGCCTATGGCTTGCTAAAAATCTTGCTGTAGATGTGAACTCCAATCCCTCAAGCACAAGAGGAGCACTGATATATCACAGATTTTATTTTGATCACTCTTGAACATTCTTACATGAGCAGGGTTTTCATGTTGTCCTTTCCTTTTTTGTGTGTATGTGTCAAGAAAGGAACTGCCATAACAGGTAAAGGCAGAAATACTCCAAAAGGAAGGAAGATCAATCCATGCTTTCCTCGTTTTTCAAAGCAAACAAGCATCACATGCTGCCATCTGCAGTTCAGGGAGCTCCTCAAAAAATCACATATCAACGTGGAGGAAAGGAGAGCAAGCCAGGTGTTTTTTTTTTCCTTTATCACCATTCCTCTGCTCTTATACACACTCAGGACAGATCCACTAAGGCAATTCACCACCTGAATTTCTGTGTTGCTCTGGTCCTTTATCTCCCCCTATTTCATGCCTCCCTCTGCAACATACTGCCTTCACAAGAAAGAGCACAATTGGAGTATCAGGCAGGAATTGGCAGTGAGTAGTCAGAGCATGGATCTGCAACTGGAGCTCAAAAAGCCTTTCTATGACCTTAGAGAAGTCACTCATGTTTCCCTCATCTCTACAGGGCTTTACTTAAAAGGCAACAGGGATAAATGGCAGTAAAAGTTACGTAAGTACCCAGGACCAAGATGGATTCCTCCTTGACGTGCAACCAAGAGGGAAGAAAAAACACCACTCAGATAGCAGATAACACCAGTCACTCAGACAACTCCTCTCAGATATCCTCTTATGGCATTTCATTAGGATTAAACAATTTATAGGGAAAGACCCACACAGGCTTTCCAACTAATCCCCTTCTCCACACACATTATTTATAAAAGTGTATTCAGCAAGTAAGCCAAGCCTCCAGCTCACTTAAAACTATACTCAAGCTGTGCTCTTCCACTCTGAATCCTGACAAATATTTTCAGTGATTTACAAGATGATATTCAAATAAGGGCTATGCACTAGCCTGGCAGGGTAAAAAGAGAAGGAACCATAAACCAAGTACAAGAACAGACACAGATACACTACTTCATGCACTCAGGCAAGAAACACCTGCATAGGCAGTGGTATTATGAGAAGCTATTGCTTCAGAACAACATTTTCTACTACATTTGTCAAACAAACAAAAATATATTGCAGCTGCAGACCTCTTTCCCATACTATCAAAACTGAATAGCAATTCCAGAAAAGAAATGTTTCCTCCAACTATCTAAATACATATTGCACTGCTACCTGGTGTGGCTGTCAGGTTGCTTACAAAGTTCATCAGCCTCTGTGAAGAACAAGCAGCATGAAACCATTAATCATGATTTCATCAGTAAGGTTATGCCCAGGGTACTATCACACAGCTTACTCTGACTCTCCACTGTCCAGAGACCCACTGTTGTGACATGTTTAAGGGGCTGGAGTTTACAAGTAAGTAAGTTTACACCAAAGTTTACAGTAAGTGCTTTTCACTGTGTGGAGAAAAAATTCTTCCAAAACAAGAAACCAAGAGCCATTTGCAGAATTTTATAACCACTGACTGGCAGCCTGCAGTGGAATTTCTGAACCAGCCAAAGTTCAGTGTTTCTTTTGGAAAAACAAAGGATACAAGACCATTGGAGAATGGCTTCTCTTTTCCAGAAAGCTATTTCTATGCTCACAGCAACCCTTACACCAAAGGAGTATTCACAGCCTTCCTCTGGGATCTGGCAACTGCTGCTCTCCTTGTTTTAGCTAAGGTAATTAAGAGTTTGTACAAAAAGAGCAAAGAAAAGCAAAGCTTGATCTGTGGACTAGTGCACTAGACTTGGATTAGAGGAATCTGTTTCAATTCTCTGTTGTACAACAGGATCCTGTACAAACCTGAGAAAGTTATTTAGTGCCTATGCCCAAGGCTTATTTCATTTGCATTAAATACACAAGAGACCAGAGCTGGGACAGAGAAGAAAGGCCGTAAAATATTGATTGTGTTCACAGCAGACAACTCATTCACTTGCCAAGCAAAAGTAATTAGTGTCAGTTGAAAAACAGTACAGCTCTCCAGCCTGAATTTCAGCTTTAATCACCAAGTTGTGGCTAAAGAGGTTTCTTAGAAATCAGCTCAGCAGTTCTGAGCAGAACCACACACTTCTACCTCACAATGTACCAGTGGGGGCTGTGCTTGCTCTCTCTGGAGCCAGCAACCTGCCACATGCACTTGGAAATCCTGCCTCCAAATGCTACAGGCAATTAGTATGGGGGCAGCCAGGATCCAGTAAGCTTGCATGTGTGCAGGACCACGTCCACAAAGCTGAAGGAGACAGTCAATAAACAGACTCACCATACACAGCAGATTGTGGATGAGTGGAAAAATATAAACAGCCAAAAGGAAAAATAGCAGTCCTATGAGTAACAGGACCATGCCGACTTCCTGCTGAGCTACCAGCAAAATTATTTTGGTTTTGCTCGGCATTCCATTAAATGCTTAACCTTTTCTAATTGCATTACAGAGCCACCAGACTCCCAGCTACTCAAGGGCTTAAACAGTGTTGTTTAGGGGTTTTTTGCTTTCAAGGGCAAAAGTGAATTTTAAGTGGTGTTGATCTGAGGAGACCTTGATTCATCACAATCTAATCTCAAAACTTCCTCAGACAATGAAAAGGCCCTCAACAGACATGTTTCAAGAGAGAAGATGAGGAGTAGTGCTGTACTTGGAATAATATATATTTAAGAAATAAACAGTCTTCTGCTATTGTGAGAAGCCAGCCTGCATTCAGCTTCTCTCTGAAGCAGTAGCCCTGCTCATAAATATATTCACAGTTCCCCTACAATAATCACACACGCTCTACTTCTTGTTTTGTCTAGAACTTCAATCCAAAACGCTGCCTTTATGGTTCACATGTTGTAATTCATGGCTCTGACACAGCACTGGATAGAAAAGTAACAAGAGAACCATGTAGAATGGAGAAACAAGGAATAAAAGGAAAACTAAATCTACTTCTGGAATTATCTCTGCAGATACTGAGAAAGCATAACCTCATCGCAGAGATTTACCAGCAGTAAAATGCCAAAGGGACACAAGAGCCTCTGGACCATCCCAGTTTCCATGACAAAGCAAGTCAAAGAGAAGTAAACCTGCCTGCACAGCTGTGGGGCACAGTACATTGGTAGCACAGCATTCAAAATGGAGCACTCCTGGCAGGGAGCAAGGAGCCAAAGAAAAGGTACTACAAAACCAGTCCCTAGGATAGATGGAAATCAGTCAGCCAGACTGACCAGGTTACCTATGGCATCAGACTCTGTCCACTTGCCCCTATGGATTTGTTTCAGAAGCACGTAGAGCAGCCTCCAGAAATCCAGGCTCTGCAAAAGAGAAGGGTGAAGGAGGAGATCAGCAGGCAAAATATTCACCCTATTACTTAGTCTTAACTAGGCAATTAAGCCCATATTTGAGCTTATGGGCTTAATTGCCTAATTAAGCCCACATGGGAGAGCACACCTGCATCCTGCCAACACTGTCTGATCAGGCAGGTTCATGTATTACCTGTCTCATGAATGCTACCTACAGAAAGGTGCTCTCAGAAAGAGAAGGGCTAATGCTGGCTGCACAGCAATATCCAGAACTTCTGCTTTGAGACACACGTGTACAGGAGTGCAGCTTCCAAAATCTGCTCTGAGACAACCACATATGGCACAACTCACCCACAGCCAAACAAGCACTTGAAGACACTGGGGAAGATCTGACCACGATGGTGTCAAAAACTCACAAACGAGAGGCAGCACAGAATGAGTCGGAAAGGGGAATCATTTCTTGGCCACACAAGGACAGCATGCTGACAAACTGAAATAGTGACTCTTACAGATGGAATTTCAGTCAACACTCATAAAATCCTTAAAATAGCTGAGGAAGGGGGTACCCTGTGGGCGAGCTGGAGGCCTCGGGGACAAAGCAGGAAGACCCAACCTGGGGTACAGCAAAGGGCAGCAAACCTCAGGTGACACTGAAAAGGTGTTGCAGACCACGGTGAAATACCAAGCTTTAGGTTAAAATCACAGGAAGATAAAGCCCTTTCCAGAGCAGCGAGTTTGTCTGGAATCCCCTAACACGTGTCAGCTGGGACCACACTGGAGTGGGACTACACCGGAGCCCCGCACGCAGGTGCCTGTCCCAAGGCTCAGCCCGCTGGCGCTGCACTCCAGGCCCTGTGCCCGGGCCCAGCCCCACTCGGGTGCGCCGGTGGCTGCCCGGTGCCCTGTCCCTGTGCCCCGCAGGACGCGGCGGGCGGGGGTCGCTGTGCTGGGCTGNGCTTCCCGGCCTCTGCCGGAGCGCCCTTCCGCCCGCCCGCCCGCGGCGGCGCCCCCTGGCCGCGGGGAGGGAGCACTGCGGGCACCCCACCGCCGCCCCCGCCTGGCTCCCGGGATCTCCCTGGATCCCCGCGGATCTCCCTGGATCTCCCGGATCACGGATGGTCCCGCGGCTTACTCCCCCTCCGCGCGCGGCTTGGGGCAGGGAACACTCCTGGCCTCCCCTGGGCAGTGACTCGCACATGAGCGCGACGCGCCACACGTCACCTCCCTCTGCTCACACGTGCCCTGAGCGATGGACGCCTCTCCCGCCCCGGCAAAAAGCACCTGGGCAAGCCCTGCGGGTTTCCCCCGCCCTTCCTGGTGGAAAAAGCTGTTGCAAAACCCTGCCTCAGCTCTTCCAAAAACACAGCTCCGCTGCAGTCAGAGCAGGGAGTCGCTCCCCGGACGATGGGAGAACACAGGGTTTGGAAGCAGCAGGTCTGCGGATATTCCTGCCTGGCTCTGGCTTAGCGGAGTGTCATGTGGCCAGCTCGGGTCCCCGGCCATCCAGCCCCTTCACTGAAGCAATCCCTGGGGGATGCCGTGGGGGAGAAACGGATCTGCCATTTGGGAGAAGCCTGAGTTCCTGGGAGAAGTCCTCCCATGGCCGGGGTTTACAGGACCAAAACCTGGCCCAGAGATGGATTCCTGCTGTGGATTTACAGAGAGAGCACAACTGGTCTGTGCCAGGGACACCGGTCTGCTCCGCCAGCACTGCAGGGATCCTGCCTGTGCCTGGACATGAGACCTGCTGGAAACCCCCACTCTTGGCCAGTTCCCCAGTTCATAGCCCATTTAATGTGCTCACTATGGATCTAGAGTGATGCCTTCACTGTTTTTTTACCAATATCTGAACAACATGAAACAACACGTGAAATTCCTTCCCGCTACAGAACCGCCTCTTGCAGCCAAATGGCTGCTTGCAATGAGGAGAGAAATCGCAGTGGTCCAGCGAGACCTCCAGCCAACATGAACTGTGTTTGCACTTTTTCCCTCTGGTTGCTCCTCTCCTGCCTCCCACCCCTGTGCTGGGGAGTGCAGCCCTTTCCAATGCTGAGCGCTGCTTTAGAGCTCTCCCAGTCCTGTGGATCCTGGCTGCTGCTGCAGCCAGCCCTGAAAGGACCCCTGGGTGTGAGTTATCCAGGCTTAAGGATTTTTAAAATATCTCCTCTAGCAGCTGTTGTCTCACATCCTCCTTTCCTAATGGCCTGGAAAGCATTTTCCTTATCCCTCGTCCAGTTCTACCTCAGCAATCTGTATCCACTTCTTTGCTCTCCTTCCTAACAGGTTTGGCATCTCCACATGGTTCCTTGCCTTTGGTTTCCAACAGCCCATAAAGTCCTTTTTTATTGCCCAGAGCCTTATCGAACCTGGACAATCCTCTGCTGTCTTTGGCATCTTTTTTGGCTTTCCATACCTTGCTGCTATCGGGCGCTGTCTGGTCCCTCCATGACACATTGCTTGTCTATTTTCCCATCCCCGCTGCAGTCTCCAGGCAGGAGGACCTTCAGCTGGAGCTAATTTCCTGTGTTTTCTTGACCACTCCATAAACCCTGCTCAAAGCTATCCCTGTCCCCACACACATTCCTCTGTCTAGGCCTTTCCTCCCCAGGGCAGCTGCCGAGACAAGGGCTCTCCTGCATCACCCAGTGCACGCACGGTGAGTGGTTCTGCCCATCGCCCCTCCTCTGGCCTCCTGTCCCCAGCCAACACACCAACCCCCAGGCCAGCGAATATCACCGCCCAGCATGGGAGCAGCAGCTGGGATTCACACCATCCCAGCATGCCGAGAGCCCGTATGCCACCTCTCCATCCTGCTGGCCAAACCAACCCCATGACACCCCAGCACAGGGCTGGCTGCCCTCCTGGCCAGCATTCCCTGATCTGGCGCCATGGCTCCCCCGGCACGCAGCCCCGTGGGCGCAGCTGATACAGGATGCCTGGCGCTGCGGAGGGCTGGCACTTGGCCATGGGCAAGTTGGACGCCAGGCAGATCATCCCAGCCTCTCTGGCACGGCACAGCACAGTGGGTTCTCAGTCCCGGCATGTGAGGCCCCACTTATCTGCTCTGCCGGCTGCCTGGATGGTTTTCCCAGGGTGAGAGAAGCCGATGGGAAGGCAATGGTTTCCTGCTGCAGAGATGTACCATGTGCTGTGGACAGACGAAGGAGGTGATGGCGTGACAGCCCCCAGTGTGCCCTCCCAGCAGGGATGGTGGTGGCAGCCCACTGACAGCAGAGCCCCCACCCTGCTGCATCCAGGCCACCCTCACCTCCCCTAACCCACGCATCAGTCCCATGGGGACTGGTGGGTGGAAATGAGCAACGGCTGGCTGACATCAGCACACAACCCTGATGTCATCGTGGAGATTGGAAGCCTCCAGGACCCTCTCTGTGGAAGGGGGAAGCAGGACAGAGCTGGCTCATCAGCCGGTGCCCTTGGCCCCAGGCACTGAGGCAGATTCAGGGTGAGCCAAGCCGTGGTTTGACCCAGCAGCAAGGGTGGCAGTGGGGACCACAACGGGAAGTGAAAGTCCAGGCACATACTGAGGGGCCAGGGATGCTCCTCCTGGGGAGAGGACCCTGGACTTGGCACTCTCTGGGCTCCCGGGCTCTTGTGGTGCCACACAGCCACACAGTCACCCATTCTCAGCCATGTGTCAGCTGCGATCACTTCCGTGCCAGGTGACTCAGCGGGGCCAAGGGCGCCTGTTTGCACCCGTGCCATGGCAACTCGCCACCACAGACGGCCCTGCTGTGTGTGCACGGTTTCCAGAGATGATGACGGCGGCCCTGTCCCATTGCCTCATGCCGATTGTATGCGATAGCGGCCATCCCTGCCCGCTCCGGCGGCAGCGCGGCTTCCTGATGTCACCTCAGCCCCGCTCTGCCAGGGGGAAGGTGTGAGCTCTCCTCCTGGAAAAACAACTCCTTCGGTCTTTTGGGTTTTGTTTTTTTTCTTAATGCTTTTATCCCCGTGAAGGCGCGGGCGGGAGCCAGCCTGTCTCCTGGCCAGGCCCCCAGGCCAGGCATCAGTGCTTCCCACGCTCCACCGCCAGCTCGGGCGACTGGAGCTCCTCACTCCTCTCCTTCCCCTCTCCTTTCCCTCTCCTTCCCGCAGCGTGGTGGTGGCCGAGCAGCCATCAGGGCAGAGCACAGCTTCTCTCCCTGCCTGCTCAAGGGAGGCCTTGGGTGGCCCGAGCGTTTCACACCCTGAGCAGGTCAGGCAGGCTGCACCACTTTCTATTGCAAACATTTCCACCCCATGCCCTCACAGCTCTTTTATACACACTCCCTCTTCCCTCACTGGGACACCAAGTTAACCAGAGTGGGAAAAGGCATGGCCTGGCGGCATGGCCAACATGATGCCGGCAGAAAGGAGCTGAACAGCACAGGGGCTGTGAACACAGGCTGCCTGCACTGCCTGGGAAGGGTCAGGGATCACAGTTCCCACTGGGGATGGAGCACAGCTCCCTCTGGGCATGGAGCAGCCTCAGCATCCACTGCTGATGCTGTGTTGTGGGCTGGTGTCCATTTAGCATGCTGAGGCACATCATGTCACACTTACAGATGACTGGGTCCCCGAGAGGGACTGTAATGACTCCATATCTGCTCTAGTGCAGTTTTCCTGGACACAGGCACTTAGCCTGCAATAGGCCTGTGTGTGGGCTGTAGCACCAAAAGTCGAGGTCAGCTCCCAGCAGTTGGATGTTTAAGATAGGCGTTGGCATTTCAGACCCTCTGATGCAGGGCTTTCAGTATGATAAGTGAATTGGGAAGGATTAGAAAAGAGATCTGAGATCTCAGCAACTCCGTTCTCAGGAGTTTCACCCTTTTTACTTTAATAGCCAAGTTGACGTTCCTCTGCACAGAGGGAAACTCCCTCTGACTTCTTCCCCCAGGGCCTTTAACACAAGACTCACCAAAGGAAGACAGAGGCTTTAGTGGGAAGTTCTTGCACCCTTCCCCCGTGGAAACTGTCGCTGTTTCATTGAAAATAACACAAGAGGCGTGAAAGTAAAACTCAGCTCTAGGTGCCTGATGTCAACTTCTCTGCTTGAGCTCCTTGCTTGGGCAATCCATGCAGGACCTGGCAAACATCCCCAGGGCTTTCTGCACCCACCTCCTCTCCAACACTGGATTACCAGCAACAGGAATGGGGTGAGGGTAGAACAGCCTGTGCCCTCCTCTCCTTGCTTCTTAGCTAGACCTCAGTTTCCAGTACCTCAGTTCATAGTCCCATTCACTCCTCATTACGCTCCTAGTCGTCACCCATACACGGAGTGCCTCTGCCTTCAGTATCTTCAGCTGCTTCAATATTTACTGGAGATGTTGTTCCTCACCAGGAACAAAGTTTGACCCTCTCTTTCTCACCTCTGCAGAGCTGTTTCCGCTGGTGAGGTGGGGGTTCCCCAACCTGCTTTTTTGCAGAGCTGGGACGGGAAGTCCCATCTCACCACACAATTTTGCAGAGGTCTTGCTGCCTGACATCAGCTGCACTGTCCCTCTTACCACACTGTCTGGATAAGAAGCCGGATTTCTGAGGTGTTAGGAGATGGGCAGACACTTTTTTTGACCTAAAAGATATCAGAGCTCTTTGGGCTTAACACAAATCAGCCTCAAAAATACCTGAAGCGGTGCTGTGCTGGATACCACCCAGCTACAGACTGGCTTCATTCTCATGAGCCCTGCACAGCAAAGAGCAGGAATCCCCTGCAGCCACAGCCCCTGCGCCGCTCTCCCCCAGCCTTGCCTGCACCCCACCTGTCCCTGAAGGGACATAGCTTTATTTAGAGAAACACATTGCAGGGAAACAAACTGCTGCCACCTCACAGCAGGTGCCTGACCCCATCCGTGCTGAGCCAGAGCCTGCACGGATGACACAAAACCACCTCAAGGCAAGTGCTAGAAGTGTCACATCAATGGCCCCATCAGTGCTGGCAGGAGAGGGTCAGTGGCTCTGCTGGTGTCCCAGCGAGGTAGCGTTGAACCAGGCACCCAGCACGTGTTAGTCCAGATGTGACCTGAAGCCTGCAGCCACGCTGGCAGGACACAGCCCTGTCCGGGGGCTGAGCCTGCTGCCTTCCCTAAGGATGACCCTAAGGAGCAACTTGCTGTAAGACTTCCATCCTAAGCCATCCCTCTTGCCAGCTGCAGGCACAGGGACACATCTGTCTCCTGCTTTAGATGAAGGTCTGTCAATCTGTGCTGAGAGAAGGACACAGGGTTAGATGACCCAAACTGACCCCTCCTGCCTGCACTGTGCCCCCACTGGGGCTGAAGCAACATCCACACCTCTTACAGATCAGCTGAAGGGCCCCCCAGCCCCCTTTATGCCCCCCTCTCTTTTTCTCTTGTGGACAGAAAGTCACAAAGCCAGGATGGGGAGCAGCAGCAGTTAAGTTTCTAAACCCGTCCTGTTTCCTGTCTGCCAAAACCTCTTCTGCTTCCCTACCCTGGGCGTTGGGGCTCGCCCACACCCAGCTGCCAGAGGAACTGGTGATGTTTGTTTTTTTGTCACAGTGATGAAGTGTTTATAGCAACTATCACTCCACAACCCACGGACTGATCTCAGTCCAAGCTTATGAAATAATGGCAGAGAAAGCACAGCCCCTTGCTCCAGGGTCACCGACGGTGGTGTTTCAGGTCACCAAAGCAGGAACCTTTGTGCTGGGCACCAGCATGCTGTAACACCCAACAACTTTTGCTGTTCCAGATTGGCACCTCGGGGCTGGGGCCGTGCCCTGACCTTACCTGCGATGGCAGTGATATCCCTGTCACCGCTGGCTGGTGACCAGGCAGGACAGAGGCACTGCCAGCCACCTCCCCAGGCTCTGCTCTCTGCCTTGAGCAGTGGGAGCAGCTGGACACCGAGGTGTCATCCCTCGGTTTCTCCCTCAGAAGACTGGGATTTGCCCTGAGTATCCTGCTCTCCCTGCTGCAGGAGCAGCACAGCCAGGGCATCACCCCTCTGGGAGGGAAGGGACCGTCCCTGCCTGTCCCAAGCTCCTGCCGAGCCTCAGAACCGAGAGCATCGCAGACGAGATGCACTGGAAGCCACACTGCTGCGTGTCTGTGCAGCCACACTCCAGGCCACAGAGATTTGCTGTTCAAATGGAGAAAAGATTGTGTCTGCTGACAGCCACCTCCCTGGCGCGCCCGCCGCTGCTGAGCCTCGCTGAGCGTCCAGGGGAGGCCTGGCTGGGGCGTGGATTTCCTATCCAAATGAGATACAGCTGTTTCTGCTTCCTCTCCAAAGACCAGAGCAAGTTCTAAAAAATCAATTTATCATGTATTTTCTTTGACCAAGACTCCTTGTGGATGTGACCTGTGCCTGAACTGCCCAATCTCGCAGCATTGAGGCTGGATCAGGCAGAGAGTGTGGCTTCTACAAGCACAACTCTTGGAGAGAAGTATCCCAACAGCAAGTCCTGGGGCTAAAAGCCATCTGAGTGGGAGCTCCTACTGCAGGGCAGGCAGAAAAACAGGACATTAAGAAGGAGTTTTTGGGAATCAATACCCAAGGGCTTGTCCCCAGACCTTGCTTGAGGGACCCCAGTTTTTCGACACTGGCATACTTACCCCTGTGCAGCACAGAGTGAGGCAGCTCAGATCAGGTTCAGCTGCAGTTGCACAGACATGGCACAGCTCAGTTCTTACATCCCTCCAGGCATCCAGGGCAGGGAGAAACATCCCCAGCCGCCACAAGTACACTTCAAATCCATGGCCAGGAACCAAAGTGAATGGCAGCCCTGGGCAACACACACAGCAAACAGCACCACACAGCAAACAGCAGAAGACTGCCTCCCACCTCAGTTGCAGCCACTGCCCATGGAAAGGTCTGGCACTTGAAGGGCTGGATCACTCCAGCCTCTCCCTGTGCAGCCCTTGCTTTTCCATACCTCTCACTGGTTCCCGCCTCATCCCTGCTGGCCTGGCCCCTTGCCCTTGGAATAAACTGCTTTTGAAGTTTTAGTGCCAGGCCCTGCTGGGAAGGACCCTGAGCCCTATTCACAGGTCCTTTTCCCAGCTGGACCCACTTATGCAAATCCAGAGGATGACAAGCTTGTGTTTGCCATTACTTTTAATGCTTGAGGGAAAACACTATCTCACTGGCACGCTCAAGGCTGCTGAGATGATATCACTAGTTTGCTTTGAAGCTCAGTTGGCACAGGAAAGCCATGTCCCAGTGCCCCAGAGGTGGGCTGGGTGCCAGTGGCCGTGCAAAGCAGGACAGGGTGTGGATGGCCAGGAGCCAAGGGTCCATGGGTGCTGGCACCCCCGGGGAGGCTGCTGGCAAGGGCAGCAGTGGGAGCAGGAGGTCCCTAGGAGCCCAGGGTGGCTGGGAAGTCTGGTGACAGCCAAACAGCAATAGCCGGGGTTTGCCTTTGACACAGACGCCTGTTTGTTGTGCTGACTGGGTGGGAGGTGAGGCAGTGCCTTGTAGCATCAAGCAAGTTTTAATTGGAAGTTTTAAGATGCTTATCAGATCAGGCTGCTTCTGACACCACGGATTTTGACACTGGATGTGTACCTCTGACCCCTGAGGGTTTTGGCCAAGTCCCAGGAAGGCTGACGTGACAGTAAAATGCGAAGCAGTCTCTAAGGAAATGCATGCATAAACTGTAGACAAAAATATCCCAGTGGGTGATGAGATATCTCTGAATATGTAAATGGAATGGTTCAGATTAGGGAAAGACACGGTTAAGAAACCATTTTAGAAACATCCCCCAAGCTGACATCTTCGACATCTGTTATTCCAGTAGGGCAAAGATGTTGAAAGACAAAAGAGCAAAGCTCCTGTGAGCCAGCTCTTGCCTTCTCACACCACACCTCTGCTTCCCCTGCCGAGGGAGGCTGGCTCTGCCTCAGCAGTAACCTCCTGCTTCACTTGGCCTTTTCGTATGGCTGCTCAGAGCAAAAGCAGCAAATACCAAGCTATCCTGGTGTGACAGTCGACCCCCTCTCAGCAAGACACCTCTCTGCCCCAGCTGAGAGCACATGGGGCCATCACACAGTGTAGGGCTCCATCCAAAGGCCACAGGGGTCCTCAAACAAGTGGCAAGCGCTTCACAAGTGAGTCCCATAGGACGCCTGTTACACACAGCACAGCTGCTACACGTGGGAAGCATCTTTTGGTTTATTAAAGGCTGAGAATACAACTGTAGGCCCAGCCACGAGAGCTGGGTGCCCGAAGCAGAGCTGGCTTTTGGCTGGAAGGGTGCAGTCTCCTCTCCAGGCAGCCTTCAGCAATACCAGCCAAATTTCCTACCCGGCAGGGCAACCCAACGTCCCCAGCCTGGCAGCACTCCATCTGGAGCAGAGCCTCTCTACACACCAGCCCAGCCTTGGTTACTTATTGCTTTGAATGTGCTAGTCTAGTACAGAGTGAATTAAAAACAAAAATGCGTGTCTGTTGCGGTGTGTTTGTGCTGTCTTCAGGTTTTGCTGGGAACCCTGGACATCAGACCTGGAGAGGGATGAAAGAGAGGAGCAGATGAAGTCAGGCTGGGCTCGGAGCAGAGATTTTCCGGGGACAAGAGTGGTCCAGGGCAGATCCAGTCTTTGCCAACAGGCCACGAAGCAAAAGCCTTTGGCATCCGCTGCCAGAGCTAAGCGGGTGCTGACAGTCAGCTGGGGCTGGCGGAGAGGAGCAGCTGGCACCCAGCTCCTGAGCCCTGGTGCAGGGGCTGGGAGTCACAGCCAGCCCAGAGAGATGCTGTGGCAGGACTGCCTCCCCCACTGGCCTGAGGGAGGACAGCCCCAGCCAGCCCATGGAGCTGGAGGCAGGAGGGGAGCTCCGAGGGAAGGACCAACCTGAGGTTTATTTGAACGTGTGGCTCTCAGCTCCTCCCCGGCCAAACCCTGGAAGAGACGGAGTGGGGTCAGCATTGCTGTGGGATGGTGAGCACACCGAGGGCTGCACCTCGCCAACAGATGGGAGCCCTGAGCCCCCTCACTCCCTCCACAACCCAGACACAGCCACCCTACCTTTGGGCCCGAACAAGGCAGCATAGCAGGGGTGGTTGCAGTAGGGTTTGCCATCGTGCTGCAGGGAGAGAGGAAGAGCATCAGCCCCAGTCATCCTTCAGCTCCATCTCTTCCCACCCCAGCCCTCAGTTGCAGAGGACAGGGACCTCCTGGGCAGAAAACCTCACCTCTGCATGGCCTCCAGACGTCAGGGTCTTGTTACACTTCTCACATCTCAAGCAGGGCCGGTGCCAGTCCTTCCCCAGAGAAGTCACCTTCTCGGCTGCCATGGAAAGGAGGTGGGTTAGTTGAGGCACTGAACAGGCACAAGTCAGTTTTGTCAGATGGGTCTCCTTGTCATCAACCCTAGGGAGTACATTTTTGGGCATTTTCTCAAGTCTATCTGTCCAGGACAGAGGGCACTGTGTTCAAACCCCAGTGCTCGCTGTGTACATACAATGCCATACACATCCAGGAACAGGGATCCGAAACGCAGTGCCACGCCCAGGGCGAACATCGCTGCATCCCTGAGGGCGGACTGACTTCTATCCCACCTTCCAAAGATCTGAGGACCTCCCTCCTTCCAACATCAGCCTGCAAAGGGATTAATATCTCTGCAGTGAGCTGGAGCCCAAGTAATCACTAGAGTTAGCGAGGGCAAAGGGGGATGCTGGCAAGGACTGGAGAGGCAAAGCCATTGCCACACCCTGCCAACACAAACCAGTCCCCTCCAGGCACAGCTCCCATTCTTCTGGCACCATGGCAAACCAGAGCGGGGCTGGAGCTTGGCTGGGGTTCAGGCGGCCGTGGGAGGGACAACATCCTGGAGCCAGGACATGTTTACGGAGAGAGGGGGGAACACAGGGTGGCTTTTAATTGCAGCACAGCAGGGGAAGAGGGTATTTTCTGCAGACATGTGTGCTCTTCATATTGGCAGCTGAGCTCCTGGGAATTTATTAAGTAATTAAACAGAGCTGTCCACATGAACCATGTCAGAGTTGGGTCTGAGCACTGTCCTCATGCCTGGAAATGGAACCAAGCCAGTGTGGGTAGTGCGTGCCCCAGGGGCCCCTTGGCAGCCTGAAGCACCTCTTCTTTGGAGTCCAAATATGCCCACAACAGCCTGTGCAAGAAGCAAGCTGGTGGCTGCAGAGGTGGGAGCGGAGGCAGTGACCAAATGTCACAAGCCAGCCCTGCTGCCATTCTCCAGTGGCACAAAGGGCCTACTGTGCCCATAGCCTGGCAGGGCCCACAGTGTCCTCCCCCCAGGCACCCCTAGGAGCCTGAGCTGGCCCGTGGCAGGGCCCTCCTATCACAGGGTTTCTGGAAGGAGTGCAGGCTTCCCACCTCTTGCACACACATTTGCACCAACACTTGGGCAGGAGTTCTGCTAAGGCTCTCTGCAGCAGGGACCCTCAGCACTAAACCATGAAGGCAAAATCCCTGCAAACCTCATCCCTAGTCCTCTCAGCATCATCTCCGCCTCACCCCTGCTCTCTACAGACACGATTTGGCCCAAAGCAGCCTGAGGCACGCCCAAGCAGGACCACCAGGCTCTGAAAGCCTCAGGGTGCCTCGGAGCAAGGCTTGCTCTGCCTCCTCTACCAGCACTTTGGATAATCTACAGGCACAGAAATCAGGCATCAAGCTTGGCCCTCCAACAGCTTTTGCACCCTCCTCAGCCTGTGCATCCACAGAGACATTTCGTAATAAGCACAAGTGTGATAAGTGCAAGGTCAAACCCCTCCTTGGTCAAACGGTCCCGTCCCAGCTCCTCCACGGCCGCACCCGCGGGCACGGCAAACCCAGCTCATCCCAGCCGGGACTGATACAGATCCACAGCGAAAGGCAGACACTGACACCAGCACCTTGGTGGCTCCTGATAGATACCAAGCCACATGGGTCAATGAGGCGCTCCAGGATCCTCAGTTCCAACTGAGGGAAGCAACAAACTGTATTGTGCCAAAACCCCATCTCAAAGCCTGGCTGCAAGCGGCGAGCTAAGGCAAAGCAACGTTCCCCAACTGCAAGAACCAGGTCCCCAGCAGCCCTCTGGGCAGCGCCCACGCCAGCTCCAGCACAGCTCCCCACGGTGGGCATTAGCCACATGGGTCGGGAGCAGCCCCTGTGTTTGAGCCTCAAACTCCTGGGCAGAGCACAAATAGTTGGGGCACACGCACAAGCAGAGCGGAAATAAAGCAGAGAGAGAAGCCAGTGATGGCACCTGGGTTCCAGATCCCTCATCTCTAGTAAATTAGAAAGCAAGGAGTACATATAAGTTACTCCCAGCAAAACCCCTCAAGTTCAGCTACACCAGGGAAGTGGAGAGGTCTGCCAGACAGAACCTGTCCATTCCAGCAGCTACTGGCAGAGTGAGAAGCTCAAACCCCACAAATACCCTCAGACAGGATAGCAGGACCATGGCACCAGAAGGGGCAGGAGCTTCGGGGCCCCAGTTTGGAGGGAAGACATCTGACATCTGTGGGAAGCCCAGCAGCAGACAGCAGCCCAGCAAGGCTCACACCTAGCCTGCAACAGCAGCTTAAAAATAACACCCCAGAAGTGTCATCCCGCTGTGCTAAACCACACAGAACAACGTGTGGGCAACCCACAGACCCAGGAACTTGCCCAAGGGCAGGATTTGTCCTAGGGAAGGTGCTTGCTTCACCTGCCCAGGCTTTCAGAGCAGTGAGCTGCACCAGCTGGTGCTTGGGCTCCAAACTGGCTCGGGGCTGCGGGCTGTGCTGGGAAGGAAGTGAGGCTGAGCTCCCGTGCTGCGCTGGGAGCACCCAGTGCAGCCTGCGCTCTGCAGTCAGGCACCTCCTTGGGTGGTGGATCTATAGGGTCACCCACCCGGGGCACCCCGGGAGCCCACAGCGCAGGGGTGAGCAACTTCGGGGCACCCCAAGAATTTGCAGAGATGGGGTGCGCAATACGGGGGCACCCAGAACCCGCAGCGCCGGGGTGCCCGAGGGACCCGCAGCCCGGCGAGGGCCAGCATCTGTGCCCGACAGCCCTGCGGTCCCCCGCGGTGGGGGCGGCCGGGGAGGGGCAGGAAGCCCTTACCGAAGTAGACCTCCTTCTGGCAGCGGGGACACTTGGGCATGGTCTCGGCTCGGCTGGGCTCTGGGCGCCGCTCGCACCGGCTGTGGGATGCTCCACGCCGGCCCCGCCGAAGTCACTGCTCGCCCGCCCCGCCCCGCCCCGCTCCGCCCCGCCCAGATGTGCACCCCGCCCAGATGTGCACCCCGCCCGCAGCTGGAAGAGCTCGCCCGGGGCACGGCCCTGCGGGGCCTACAAGACGGGGTCCTGCACCCCTTCCAGCCCTACACCCTCTGCACCCCTTGCCCCCTGCAATCCCTCCACCCGTACCCCTTGCCCCCTTTGCGGTCCGCAGCCCCACAGCCCTTGCACCCCTATCTCCACTGACCCCACACGGCCCACCCTCTGCAGCCCTACCCCTCGGCACCCCAGCTCCCTGCCCACGCCTGTGCCGCGTGGGTGGCCGAGACCCCGCTCTGAGCGGGGCTAGAGGTGTGACTGGCGTCTGTCAATTAACCACGCTCCCAGCACAGATATGTCTTCTTCCGAGGGAGTGTAAAAGTCGACCCTCAGGCAGGGTCTCCTGCCCGTGGGGAAGTTTGGAGGGAGAGATGAAGCAGGAGCGAGCTTCAGGACTGTAACCCCACCCTCTTGCAGGACATTGGGAACGGCGTGGGTGCGGGACATGGCTCCACTAACTGTGGAGAGCCAGCCCATCTGTGTCACCGGCTTTGTCATTTTATTAGGAGGGAGGACTTGCTGTTCCTTTGTGCTTGGCTGTGAAGGAAATGAAAAGCCTATCCAAAGGTCTGTTTTGTATGAAACAATTCTCCCCAGGGCACGTTGCTGTGCTGGAAAGGTCATGAGGGCTTGTGAAACCCAGCGCCAGGACGCCGACTGACTGCCTCCCGAAATGCAAGGCATCCCTCGCCTGCACAAACAGGGCCCTGCTGACACCGGATCCCACCCGTGGGTGCAGCAGGAGAGGCGGCAAGCTGTGCCCAGAGGCGAAGTTCATGTTCAGCTGGGACTGCTTTATGACACAGCCTGGCTCCAGCACTCTCCCATCCCAGCACAATCCCCCTGCTGATGCTCCTGGCTGCTGCCGGTGGTCCCCAGTCTCACCCCACAGTTGCGGGGCAATGTGCGGCATCCTGTGCTGCAAGGGCACCGCTGGGCTCAGCAGGGTGGGCAGCACCCACACTGGCGGGAGGACATCACCGGGATCAGCTCCCGGCTAAGGCGTGAGTCATGCTGAGATGCTGAGACAGTGTCTTACAGTATGGGAGGAGACACGTGTCCTGCAAGGGCCTCCACCCTGCCTCCTCCCCATTCTTCCCACCCTGAGGCACCACATACAGGCAGGCGCCCATATTTCAGCCACATCACATCCCCTGCACCAAGCACCCTCTGAGGGCCCGGCTGGGTTTCCCAGGCCAGGGCCCCTTCCCCACACCACACCGGGTGCAGCTGGCACCCCGATGAAATATAGGGGATGAGGCATGTCCTCTCCCCTCTCTGGTGGCCCTGCTTCCCCTCCTACACAGTGCCAGGCTGCTTTGGGGCCACTGACTGGCTCGGACGGGCGCCTTCAGCTGCACTCCCTTTTAAGGCAGGTTTTGTGCCGGCAGGCAGCTGAAAACTGCCCTCCTGCAAGTCTCCTCCAGCTGGCCAGCCCTGCAGCCAGTCCCCATGGACCACTCAGCCCAGCTCCTCCTGTGGCAGGAACACTCCCGCGCCAGCCAGGGCAGCAGGTGCCCCTGCATGGCACCACACGCTGAGTGACCCCGCAGAAGCAGAGCCCAGCTGTCCCCTCCTCTCGGTGTCCCCATGGACTTCCTGGAGACTGTTTTGTTCACTCAAGGGAGCAGACACGGAACCAGGGCAGCTCTCACAAAGTAGGTGCCACTGAGCCACATGCTGCTCTCTGCCAACCCTGCCTGCATGGGGCTGTGTGCCTGCTGGCCCCTCATGGCTCCTCGATTATCCTGGCTGGCCCTGCCAGGCTACCAAAATCCATGGACCTTGGGCTACGCCCAGCCTGCTTCACAAGGAGTGAGCCAAAGCATGGTGTTGGCGTGCCCTGCAAACCTACATGAATCCCAGTGAGCCAGTGTCAGGGGGAAGGCTGCTGTGGGACACAGCCGTGGATCCTACACCCCACAGGAGCCGTGCCTGCACCCTGACCCCGCTCTTGTCCCCCTGATTAGCAGACATGCACAGGGCTGGGGCAGTGCAGCAAAGCCATCTGGCAGAGGGCCCCGGCAGGGAGGGAGGAAGGGCTGCAGGCGCTCCCGGAGCACGGCAGCATCTCGGGAGCCCACAGGATACAGCCTCTTGATCATTTTACAGGGAGCGAGTCCATAAACACTTGGAATGCTGGTGTGCGAAACCCATCAGCGCTCTGCGATGGAGCAATACATTGGGGCCCCGCTGGCCTGTGCTGGAGGGAGCTGGCTGGAAACGCTGCAGCAGGCTGACATTTGGGGTCACCGCTCCTTCTGCCATCCAGGGTCCCCCCAGAATCCAAAACCAGGCTGCAACTGTGTGTGAGCGTCCTTGGAGTGGCAGTGAGCAGCAGCCAGCTCATCCCTCTTCATTGGGGTACTGCCCATGGTGCCGTACCCACACACACAGGCAAGGTCATCCAGTGGGCAGCTCCAGTGCTGGGCAGAGACAGCACAAGCTGAGGTGGTATCTTCAGCAAACCCAGGCCCCACCCAAAGCATCATTTCAAATCAAGGTTCATAGCCTGACAGGGTAACAACCCAGCCAGCACCAAAGGAGAGCAGCCTCTTCAGCAAACCACAGCGTTATCTTATCTGGAGACCTTGTTCCAGCTAATTTAACCATTAGACTGAGCATGCCTCAGCTGTCAATGCCCTCTGATAGGAATCTGTGGGTGAGGCTCTATCCTGAAGCATCAGGCGCCAGCACTCCTCGATGGCATGGCAACAGCCTCAGAAAACCTGGGCTCTCCTCTTTGTTTGTTTGGGTGGTGTTGTTATGGCCAGGGTTATCCCCTCCCTTGGCAAGAGCCAGCACCAGCTCCCCAGCTCCATCTGTGTCATACTTTGTGCAAGGTCCTTGCAGCCCCCAAGAGTTTCCTGGGCTCCTGGGGCAGGGTTGCAAGTCAAGAGCTCCTGGGTGTGCCAGAGCTGCCTGCCCAAATATCTCCCTCGAGCATCTTGGCCCCTGGTGACTACTGCAGTAACAGTTGGAAAAGCCCCTGGCAGTTTTGCAGGCAGGGCGGTGACATAAGCTGATTTGGGTTTGTTTTGCTAATGCAGCAAGAAAAAACAGCTATTTCTATGTAGCAGACCAGCCCATCTGCCCGGGCAGCAGCTCCAGGCTCCCCCTCCTGCCTCCCCTTGCTGGAATGGGGCAGGGTCTCCCATGGTTCTCACAGCCCCCCAGCACAGTTGCACAGAGGGCAGATGATGCACCACTGAAGGCATGACTCGGGGGCCAATGGCACCCCAGCATTTTCCCAGCACTCTCAGGACTGCGAGTCCTGCTAAATCTCCCTCCCTGGCCATATTTCAGCCCGCACTTGTGCAAGTCAAAGGCCCTCTCAGCTAAGGCTATTTGTTGTAAAATATGCGCTACACAGCGCAGCATGGAACTCTAATTTGACAAGAAAATTATAGGATGGCTTAAAACAAGCTCAGCAGAAGCTGGGGGGAGCTGGCAGGCGCGTGATCCCATCAAAAGGCCCGCGAGCTGCTGGTGCTGCAGCGCTGGGAAGCTGCTCGGTGCACGCTGCAACAGGGGCTGGCGGGCTCTCCCCCCACTCGCCTTCCATCACCTCCGGATTTGCACGTGGCTAATCCCATTACCAGACAGCCAGGAGAACAACAGCGCGAAGGCGGCTGTCAGGGCAAATAACACCCCAAGGAAAACCTCTGGGATACGTCTTCATAAAGTTGACAGGCGACCGCCGGCTGGGAGTAATCGTGAACGAGACGGCAGCGGGAAAGGCCTCCCAGGAGTGGGGGGCTTGGGGAAGGGGCTTGGAAAGGGGCACTCTGCGGGTTCCTGGCACACCCACCAGCAGGCTGCCACTGGTGCTGTAAAGCCCCAAATGGTTGGAGCCTGCAAAATACACTCGCTGCCACACCAAAATCCGTGTTCAGTGCCCTCGGGGACACAGTGCGGAGTCCGTCCTGCCACAGGCGTGGGCAATCACATGTCTGCTTCCAGCTGAAACTGTAAAAACGCTTCCAGGCCGGTCCAGGCAGCTGGCTGCCCCCACAGCCCCTTGTCAGGTCAGCTCTCACCCTCAGAGGCAGGGTGTGAATTATCATCACGCGGTTTATATTACACTGCACGAGCAATAGCAAACACGGAGCCGCGGGCCAGCTCCCGGCTCAGTGCGGATGGAGCACGCGGGGCTGCCCACGTGGGGCCACCACAGGGACACGGCTGGGACTTCCATCCGTGGGACAAAAGGGTGTGGCAGCCCTTGTCTGCCTTTCCAACCCCTCCAAGACACGGAAAATCTCCTCCAATTTCATCCAGGCTCTCTCCCAGTCTCCCTGAGCACAGTCTGGCCAAAGCCTCCGCCACCATCTGCTCTTTTCTGCAAGCTTTCCATTAGTGGCAGCCCAAAGAAACCTCCTGGCTAGATCCTGCTGGGGGAGGATTTGGTACATTTTCCTGGCGTGGCCTGGTTGTTTCTGTTGTGGCTATCAAATAGAGCTGGGATTGTCAAGGAAGCAAAGCCTGCTGCTTTGGAAAGCTGCCCAGTGCCCAGGAGGCATTGCCTCTGCCTGCCAGGGAGATGCACATAGGTGCTGGGGGCTGGCACAGAGTGTGGACACTACTCAGGGGTTACTCACAGGGGACCTGTGCCAGGGATCACCTTCCCCGGTCTCCCTGGCAGTGCTGCTTGCCCTGGGCTGGGTCCAGGCTGTTGACGCCACACCTCTTATTCCTGGTTAAAAATTCACTGGAGGTGAGGCAAAGGGGTGCAGAAGTGTTTGCTCTCTGTGTCAGCGCGCTGCTCAGCGTGGTTGTGCCGTGGCAGTGGAGCAGGAAGGTGAAAAGGATATGACTACTCTGCTCTGACATACCCAGGCACAATGGAGGGCCAGGATGGAGCAGGAGAGAGGAGGAGAAGAAGAGGAGGAGTCACAGGTTTGCACAGCCATTAGCAGCCTGCACACCTCCATGCCATCAGCACAGGTATTCCTCCCCCAGCAATCTGCCACAGGGAACTCCAGGAGCCCCTTGATCCCTCCAGGATGGTCCCCAGCTGCTCAGCCCACCTGGAAACCTAAAGGCTAATGCAGAGGTCAGCCTGCATCCTGGGGTGATCCCTCGTGGGTACCCCCAGGCAGCAACGAGCCGGGGAGCCATCGCCATCCTTCCATGTCACAGCCAGGGCCTGCACCAGCAGCTCTCCCTGTGTGACAGCCCAGTGCACTGCACTGGCAGGGGGATTTACAGCCCAAGTCCTCCTCTGCTTGGTTTTATGCCATTCTATCTTCTTCATCCCTGCCTGCTCTCTTACACCTTCTCCAGTATTTACACCCAGTTCTTTAACCTCCTACTGGGACCAAGCCAAAGCCCAGCCAAGCCAGGAAGAGCCGCTCTGCTGACTTCAGGGAGTATCTGAGCCGGTTCTTGGCCCTTGTGGAAACAAGCTGTGCTTACTGGGTCACTTTTAATATCCCCTCTTAAATCACATCTTCCAGCACTTCATCCCTTTTGGCTCCTATTTATTGACTTCCCAGCAAATGCTTTAAATCTGTCTGGCTTCACTGCCCGGCTGCGTTGCTCCAGCCCCCAGCACCTCAGAGCTGTCCTGTCCTGCCATCTCCCTGCATTTCGGGACCCCTTCAGGCCGTCAAGGTTGCATCTCCCTTCCCTGCATGGACTGGCTCAGATGTACACGGGGCTGCCCTTGTCCCTCCTACCCCCACCAAGTCCTCTCCTGGTGTTTTCCATGTGTGCAACCTGCCGTGCCTCTCTGGGACCAGCCTTTGTACCCTCACCGTCCCTCTCCTGGGTCGCTAAGGGCAGCACGAGCTGTGCAGCCCTGTTTCTGGTGGCACGGGCGCCTTCTGCTGAGAAGCACCACTAGATGACAATCCTGCTCCTCCTGCAGCCTGGGGACACCCAGGCTGGCACCCATCACCCGGGCTGCCCTCAGAATAGTTTCACCAGCTGGTGAAATCCCTGCCCCGCGCCTGTGAGTTCCCTGCTGAGCTCTGCTGGCTCCCAGGTTTCCTGGGAGCCAGAAAGTGAAATGGCCCAGGACAAATTTACAGGGATTGGGGGATTTCCAAGCAAAGCTACATCCACTTTGTTCTCTATTTTCCTCTGTACCCTGGAGAGCATGTCTGTAATCACCAGAGCGCTCCGACTTTTTTATCCCACTAGCAAGTCCAAGCTGAAAAAAATAAAATATTTGACATCCCTGAGGGGAAGGATGTTTTCCAAGCCTCAAGTAAAGGAGCACTTTCAGCTCACATAGGCCTCCCAAAAATAAATACAAAAATGCACCGAGGATTAGAGGCCAGAGCTGCATTCTCTGGTCAAGCGAAGTGCCACTCTGCTGTGTCTGTGCCCTGGTCCCCACACTGACCCATCAGCACAGGGACAGCCCCAACCCTTTGGACACATGCATAGATAATCCCATATAGGATCCCAAAGCCCTGCTACAGCCTTCAGGTTCCTGCTTTTAACACCCACCCTGTGGGTACCTGCTGTACCTGGGGGACACTTTCTTTTACAAGGGTGCCCAGCCCTTCCACTTACTTGAGGGTGGGGGAACATTGCCACATTGTCCACCTGGAGCCTGAGCAGCCAGGTTGTGCCCTTTGGGGTAGCAGGATGCTGTGATAGTTACAGACTTCCCAGCACTCCCTTGTGCAGCAGAGATGAATTTTGTCTATTTTTAATTTCATTGCATTCCTCCGGTAAAACTCTCATGGGGAAAAGAAAATGTAAGGAGAAAAAAAAGAAAACAAAACACAAAGGAAAAAAAAAAAAAAGGAGAAAGGAGTTGAGGGGAAAGCCAGCCCCAAATCCAGATAAAATCCTGTGTTTCATGGTTACTGCCTGGGAGCAGGCAGCAGCTGGGATGCTGTACGTGCCGTGCCCCATATCCCTTCACACCCAGAACTAACCCAGGATCATCCAGCATCTCCTCCCATCCCTGCCACCCCTTCCTTGTCTCAACACCACTGGCTTAACTAGTCCCAGCCCTGCATCAGCTCCTTCCCATCCCACCCTGGCCATGATCTGGGTCTCAGGGGAAGTCCCAGGTGTGCTTGGCTCCCGCTGCATCGAGCCTCCCACTGGAGGCTCCCATCAAGGGGCCAAGGACAGTGTCCACGGTGGGGATCCTGTTGGGATTGCCAGGCCTGGCTGGGTGCACAGCATGGGGCCAGGTACGCGCTGGGGAGGAAAATCAGCCTGTGCAGTCCATCAGGGAAGCTCCCTGCTGCAGGGGATTGCCACAGGCTAGCAAAGAGGCCGGCATATTAAGCTCCTTAATTAATGATGGGAAGAGTTGTAAGGAGAGATGGATTCATGCCAAGGGCTTTGCTGGAAGCTGTACTGGGTCCTGGATGAGTGATGGGAACCCCCTCACCTCAGCACCGCAGCTGCTACATGGGGCAAACTTGGCAAATTTTGGCTGTGAGGGTCCAGCTGCGGGTCAGGGGAGGAGCCAGCGGAGTGACACTGCTCTGATTTACACCACAGCCTTGTCCCTAAAGCATCCGAGGGGTCAAGTCTCTATAGAAACCCTACCAAAACATGAACACACAGCCCATTCCCCGACCCAGGAACTGCGCTGCCGAGCCCTCTGTGCCTGGGAAAAGGCTTCATGCCCCTGCGATTGCTGCCAGGAGGGAAAAACTGGAGGCTCTCGCAGCCACTGCTCTGCCAGCTGCCTGAGCTCGGGAATGTCACTGCGGCCGCAGGCTCCCTGCTGTCCCTGTTCTGCATCTGTGCCCTCTGCACTTCCCAGATGCGCCTGGGTGAGGAGCAAGGCCGGGGGCTGTGCCTGGCAACCAACCCCTTCTCCTGCACGGCAACGGAGCAGCTCCAGGGCTGGGGCTGCTCGGAGGATGCAGGACATCGCAGGGGCCACCAGGTCCCTGTTTTCCCCAGCAGACGGGGCCAGCGGGATGCCTGGGTCCCCAGGGGGGCACAGCCAGCAGGCAGCCCAGCGGGGTTCGTGCAAGAACGTGACAGAAGGGACGAGCCGGAGCAGCGGTTCCCAGAGCCGGTGTTTGCCTTGGCAGCCCCAGGCTCTGTGCCTCGCTCTCCAGACGCCCAGCTCCTAGGGGGAATAGCTAGATGTCTAAAACCAGGCCTGGCAGCGGGGCAGGTATCTGGCTGGGGACATGGCAGCTCCCAGGGATTGGGGGCAGGGTTGGCCAATGCCCCCATACTGCATTCCTGCCCCGCTGCTGCCAGGCTGAGCTTTTGCACTGGCAGCCCCACTCAGGCACTGCGCCTGCTCAGCAAGTCCAGGCTGGTGGGAATAGTGTTACCTGCTCCATAACTTCTCTCCATTAGTTTTCCACCCTCCAAAGCTGGGAAGGACCCCATCGTATCCCACCCCACCCCATCTGCAGGGCCAGCACAGCTTCCCACAAGGCTGTTGTGCTCACAGCCCAGGGAGCAGCCACGGTTTGTGCTGCGCCAAGAGGAGCTCTGGCCTGGGCAGCTCAGGCTCAGCTGGAGCTGCTCAGTCTGGCCCCGGGGGGAGCCAGCTGGGATAGGACCATAGCAGCAGGATCCCACCCTGGCCTGGGACCAGAGGGATGTTGTGTGGTGTGCACAGCTTCCCCCGCCTCTGCCCAGAGCTGAGCTCCACAACACGTCTCTCAAAACCTTTATTGTCAGCAAATAACAAAAGTCAGCCCCACAGCAGCACAGGGAGCCCGGAGAGAGCGGGGTGCTGGCACCCAGGGCTCGCTGCCCTGGCAGGTCCCCTGCACCAGCCCCCTCCCTGTTCTCCTGGGCAGCAGCAGGGCTGGGCGTGCACGGGGGGGATGGGTGAGAGGGGGGCACGTGTCATTCTCCAAAGCAAGGGGCACATTTACAACTGCTTATAAATAAACAACAACAATGAGAAACCTCCGGCTCTGGGGAGCAGGGGGGGGTCCTGCTGCCAAGCCGCCAGCCCAATGCGCTCTGTCCTCCAAAGGTGGGGAGAGGAGAGCCCCCTCCACCAGGGCTGCAGCTGCCAGGTGCCCCCTGGCACAGGCTCAGCCTCCGGGGGGAATCAGGCTGAGGAGGGCACCAACCTAAACCAGCCCGCAGAGCAGGTTGGGGCACCTATGGGGATTCAAGGATTGGGATGTAGGGAGGTGTGAGACCCAACGGTGGAAAGGGTCAGCTGAGGGCCTCACAGAGAGAGGGCCAGGGCATGGAGCCCAGGAGGGACCAGGAGAAGGGCAGTGCTGCCAGGTGTCACGTATCCCCAGCAGCTGGTGAGGAAGAGGGCTGGGCACCCTGATCCCCAGCCACCATCCCCAAGCGCTGAGGCACAGCATGGAGCACCTTCCCATGGTGCCACCTCCCCCCGTCCTCCGCCCCTTGGGTGCCACCTGCCGTCCCTGCACACAGTGACATCCTCACACCTGCCCTGCTGCCTCCCACGCTCGGGGGGCCGGTGGAAGGGCTGGGGAGGGCAGAGCGCATTGGGAACCACCAGAGATACCTTCTACCTTTGCCTTTAAACACTGAAGCTTATATTAGAGACTATGATATATAACCCGGGGGCAGGGCTGTCCTGCCCGGAGTAGAGACAGCAGAGAGGGCACAGCTCCGTGGCCAGCCTGGTGAGGGTCTGCTCCGGCTGGGAGCAGGAGGTTAGTACAGGAGGGGCACAGAGCGTGCGGGCAGGCGGGCGGGGGACGCCGTCTAGGGCTGGTTCTTCGCCTCGGGGTCTTTGTCGTAGATGTAGCTTCCCACAGCTCCGGTGTTGACACCTGCACGAGGGAACATACAGGAGGGTGAGGACCTGGGCAGCATGGCTGGCATGCTCCAGAGAGATGCCCCCTCAGGGTGGTGGCGTGAGCATTGAGAGTGGCTGCCCACGCAGGGCACGTGCCCCGGGACTGGGTCCCCACCCCATGTGCCCCCAGGCACTCACCCTTCGGCCCGAAGAGGATCCCGTAGCAGGGCTTGTGGCAGTACGGCTGTCCATCGTGCTGTGCGGGGCAGAGAGACAGGCTTGTCACCTGGGGTGGGGGCCAGGGAAAACCCAGTCCCCAGGACCTGTCCACCTGGCTGAACAACTCTCTCACTCTCCTCGTCCCCTGCAGACACCCCAGCACTTCCCCGGGCTGAGGAGCTGCTCCTCCCAGCCCCGCCCTCCTGCAAAGGAGGGGCTGCCCATCAGGATGGCTCAGGACATCTCGGCCATGCCCTACTGGCACCCCCAGGTGTGCTGGCCAGGGTTCTTGGGGCTGGGACACCCTTACCTCGGCATGGCTCCCCGGGGTCAGCGTCTTGCTGCAGCGCTCACAGCGTAGGCAGGGACGGTGCCAGTCCTTCCCCAGCGAAGTCACCTTCTCGGCTGCAGTGGGACAAGGAGCGAGGGTCACACCAGCCCTCTGCAACGTGCTGCGGGGGACCACTCCCCGTGGGGACATCACAAAATCCTGAGAGAGCCCTCAAGATCTGCAGCCTCCCACACACCTCCCACCCCTCTGCTGCCTCGCAGGTGACAGAGGATGGCTGAGGACAGCTCCACATGGGAGCTGACAGCAGGGGATATGATGCAGATAAAGCCCTGCACCCAGGAGTATATCCAAGAGGACCCGTCCCTGAAGGCTCCTCACGCACATCCCTCTGCACCTGCAACCCCCCTCTGACCCAAACCCACTCCCAGCCTCTTTGCACGCCCCAGGGTTCCTGCACGGAGCCCCAGCCCCGCGGGGCCATGCCACCCCAAGGCCATGCCACCCTGTGGGGCTTACCAAAGTAGACTCTCTTGCCACAGCGCGGGCACATGTTGGGTTCCCCAGTGAAGGTGGTGACACTGGAGGCTGGAAAAAAAAGAGGACATGGGCATGGGGAAGTATGGGGATATCTTGGCCAGTACACAGAGGCATGGAGGAGCCCCCACACAAACTCTGCACCCCACACCATCACCGAATGTGGTGGCTCTGGACCGGCTGCCCAGCATGGCAAAGGGCCAGGCTGCCTGTCCTGCCCCTCACCTTTGCTGGGTCCCTTGGGAGGTGCAGCATTCACCTTCCTCTCCTCCACCTTCACCGGGTGCTCGATGGGTCCCGGAGCAGTCTGCCCCTCGATCTGCGGCTTGTCATAGATGTACGACCCGGCACCGCCGATGTTCACCCCTGCAGGGGGGCACAGAGAGGCTGCGGTG
>VZRJ01008540.1:667006-726776 GCA_013397565.1 Ptilonorhynchus violaceus | reverse complement strand
CTCCTCTCCTCTCCTCTCCCACAAATCCTGAAAATGTTCTGAATAAACAAAGCATGAGAGAATTTATTTCACCATTTCCAGGAATCCCTTTTTTGTTTTCCCTCCGTATCTCTGGTCCAGCTCTGAGGGATCCAACGTGCATTTGGAAGCTCGGATGTTCTGTGATTCATCCATGGCTATTCCACAGATTAATGTGCTGTGAGGGTGAGAGGATATAAATAATGAGGTGCTCGTTGATTTATTTGTTGCTGTTAATATTTGTTCACAATTCAGGCTCTTTTCTTGTTTTAGTGTCTGTGAATTGTTCGTAACCGACTCTGGGTTTGTTACAATAAACATTTTTTTAGTGGATGTTGGAGTGAGAAGCTGGGAGAAAACATCTCCTGATTGCACACAGTCCATGATTTGCTCATCTGCTGCTTCCTGCTGCCAGAGTGGGGGAATCACCTGATTCCCAGGGCACTGCTCCTGCTCCTGGTTTTGCTGGTTAATACTTCTTGGAACAAATTTTGGTTATTATTGTTTTCGTGTGTCTTTGAAATGTATTTATGGCTTCACAAAAAAAAAAAACCCAAATAAAGGAAAAAAGGTTAGTGGGCTGAGGAAATAACGGCTGTGAGGAGGAAGAAAGGAAAATAAAGCACTGTGGTCACTCAGTGCTGTCACCTCACCTTGGTCTTGCCTTCTCACCCTTTCTCTAATTTAATTTCCCTCTCAGGCTCAGCCTTTCCCATTGACCAGGTTGTAGTTAACCCCTGCGCTGGGAATTCCTGGCTCCTCTGGCTCTTTTCCTTCTCCTGGAGACATCAGCAGGAGCAGTGAGTCCTGGGGTGGAGTTCAGCAGGATAATGGGCACGGTGGAAATGTGACTCTTGCATCTGAATAATCCTTTGGGTCTCAGGGTATTTTCATGATTAAAACAATTACTTGCAACAGGCTGAGGTCAGGGTATTCCTTGTTCTCTTCATCACGGAATCCTGGAATGGTTTGGGTTGGAAGAGACCTTAAAACCCATCCAGTTCCACCATCCCAGGTTTCCCTAAGCCCCCTCCAACCTTGGACACTTGGTTGTGTAAAGGACATTTTAAGCACCCCAAACCACACCTGCTTTGCCACCTGAGCGCAATAATTCTCCTGACCCTTCCCGAGGTTTTATTTAACACGTGTCAGGACATAAAGATTCTGGAGCCAGAGATTTTTTTCCGTTTGAGAAAGGATGGCTGAGAGACCCAGCATTAATTCCCAGAGATAAATTACAGGATGGGAACAGCCACAGCCAATCGTTCGTCATCCGAGACGACGGGGAGACAGGAGAGAGGGAAAAGAGAGTCAGGCCAAGGCTGGGAATTCCACAACGTGCTCCTGGTTTGGGTAAGAGGACAACATCCCCCAGGGAATGCGTGGGAATCCATCCCTGCAGAGATCCAACAGAGAATTCCAGGGGTGCTCAGGAGGCCCCTGGGACCTTTGGGGCTACAATTCCATGAGCTGGGGTTCCCAGTGCAGCGATTCTGCCCAAGATCCTGCCCTTTGCAAACTGAAATTTATAACAAAAAGGAGCCCATCTGTAGGTGTGTGTAGCCCATAAACAGGAATTCCCTGGATTTGTCACTTCCTTGAGATCCAGCACTGTGGGAGGCCACTGGTGGAGCTTCCCATTCCCGGGGACTCCCTGCCAAAGCTGCCCCTGGAGACGACAAGTTTGGCTGTGTGAGGGAGAGGGGGCAGCCACATCACTCCTCAAATCCGCCCTGGCAGCTGTTCCAAGGCCAAACAGTGCCATGGAAAAAAAAGGAAAAAGGAAAAAGGAAAAAGGAAAAAGGAAAAAAGAAAAAGGAAAAAGGAAAAAGGAAAAAGGAAAAAGGAAAAAGGGTCTCCTGCCAGCCCCATAGGGAAACCTTGGTGCTCTTTGCCAGGTGGGTGGAAAGAGAATCATGGAGCTGCATGGATGTTCTATTTCTGATAGGGAGAGATCAAATTCCCTTCTCTTTTAGGGATTTTTGCATTTCCTGTTGGTAATTCCCTGCCCAATTCCCTGCCTAAATCCCCTCCCTGGATGCTGCACATCCCGGTTGGACTCTTGGTGCCAAACCCCTGCGTTGACTCCAATGAAATAATTTTGTATCGTGGGTTCTGTGGCAGCAGAAAGAGGGAAAGCTCCTGGTGAAATCCAAGGGAGTTCAGTGAAAGGACAAACTGGGAAGCAACCTGGGAAAGAATGGAAAGCCCTGCAGGGTGTGGGTGGAAAAGAGCTCAGGGAGGCACCGATTTGTGTTCAGAGTCTGGAAGGAAACAATTCCTGAGGCAGCTCCAGTGGGTTTCAGCTTGGGGGGACTGAGCAGGCTCAGCCTGGGGAGTTAAACAAAAGCTGGGATTGAGGAGCACAGGCCCAGGTCGCTGGGATGCTGCTCTGGTTCCCGATGGATAATGTCTTCCAGAAACCGCAGCCTCTGGAGACCAATTTTGAACGGGCTGGGTTGTAAATTTGGATTATTCCCGGTTATTTCTTGCCCAGCCCCAGTAACAAGGCGAATATTCTCTCCCATTCCCAGTTCAGACTGCTGGGTGACAAATGCCGGGCCCTCCGTGTGCTTAATCTTTCCCAGGGTCTGGAAAAATCCGCCCGTCCCGGAGCGGAGCACAGTACCCTCAGTGTGTGGGGCTTGTTTTGCTCCGGTGATGGACTGGGTGAAACTGAAACTCCCCAGCTCCGGGCTGTGCCTCTAGCAAAGGCTTTGGGATGGATAGGGGTGGTGGGATGGATGGGATTGGTGGGATCGATGGTCAGGGACACAAATCCCCGCTCAGGGTAACTCAGGGCAGAGTTTTGAGGTGAGGGAAGGAGGGGAGATCCCAGGAGGTGGAATAATGCTGGCTTTGCTGTCAGTGCTTTGTCTCTGCCTTTGCAAGGAGGGTAAATCCCAGGATTTCTCCCAGGATTTACACCCTGGCTGTGCCAGTGGGAATGATGATTAAACCAAGAGGCAGCAGCCCATGGGGGGCTGGGTTGGGGCACCCTCCAGGCTCCCCAGGCTGCACTGACCGTGGCCCCTCAGGTGTCTGACCCCAAATGGGCAGAACAGACACTGGGCAGTTTTTATGGGAAAACTGAAGCCATGGAAGTCTCCTGGCGAGCCAGAAATGCAACCCAACCTAATCCACAAACAGGCTCCCTGAATCCAAAGGAAACAGGGGCAGGGAACAGCAGGTCTGCTTCCCCCAGTGCAAATCCATAATGGGACATTCACAATGGAGCCGCCATCCCCCTGTAAGCTCATTTGATTTCTGGGAATGCTGAGAGAGGAGCTCTTTGAAGGAATACACCTCTGGAAATTATTTTCTGTCCCAAGGGGAACAAAGTCCCTCATCTGTGTCTCAGTCATGGCAGGGAAAGGAAATCACCCAATTCTTCCTCAAGTTATACTTTGATTTTGTAGTTGAAAATTGAATTTTCGGCCATTATCAACAATTATTTTGCAGAGGTTTGGGGATTTTCAAGCTCTGCTGAACCAGAATTGCACAACAAGTATCAGAAACGGGTGTTTATCTCGCAGCTCCAAGATTAAAGCTTCCTAAAAACCTGGAATTCCAGGTACTTACATTGAATTGCTTCTACTCAGCGCTGCCGCTCTCCAAAATCCACCTGGATGCGGATAAGGAGAGGTGAGGACACAAATATTTGCAAGCATTTCACACCTTTCAAGCGACTAATGACATTAAACTCGACAGGATAAATGTGTGAAATTCAGGATAACAAGGGAATTGGAGCCAGCATTTGAACAGGGCAGAGCAGTCACCAGCGAATTCCCGAGGAGATAAAAGAACCATCTCCTCTCAGCACCTTAATCCGTCGCTTCCAGAGCGCTACTGTGCACTCTTGACCCGGGAAAGGAATGACTCCTGAAGGGGAATTGCAATCATTGCAGCGAAATTGGAGTTCGTGACTGGAAGGTGCAAATTTCGCTTCATCTCATCCGACCCGCCCGCGAAGCAACAGAACAGGAAAAAGAACACTTTTATTTCGGAGAGGGAGATTGGCAGCCCCGAAGCCGAGAGCCCCCCGTGGCTCCACTGCCAGCACCAGGATCAGATAAGGGGATTAATCCGGTTTGAGCTCCCGGGTGAGCTCAAGGAATGGCTGAGTTTTCCCCGTGCACCTCGTGGGTGCCTAAAACCATGGGAATTGATGGGAATCTTGAAGAGCATGATGGAGTGAGAGTTTGCCTTTTGCAGACTCTCATTTCTAGCTGGAGGTAAAGATAAAACCGGCCTGTGTGAGTCAGGATAATCATCTCCTGTGTAATTCCAGTAAAACCCTTGGTCCTGGGCTTAGTCCCTGTCTCTTGCTCGTGTGGACGGTTTGTCCTTTAGGGCAGGGAGAGGGGATTTCCCTAAAATAGGTCAGTGAAAAAACTTGGGACAAAACAAAGCAGAGTCACCAGGAGTTGATGATTCCCCTCATTTTTTCCCTCTGATGTTGAATTAGAAAATCCAGACCTTTTCCTCTGCCATTTTTCCCTGGAAGCCAAAGGTCTCCCTCTGGCAGCCCAGGGCTGGGAGCCTGAATGTTAAATTCCATGGGATTCAGCTCCTCCCGTGGCAGAGGACACAGACCCTGCTGGACCATCCCTGCCCGGAGCATCCCTGTTCCCCTCCAGCTCGGGAGCCAAGGCTGAGCATCCTCAGCCGGGGCAGCGCCTCCAGCTTTTCCCCTTTCCCTGTCTCCATCCCGCTGCTCGCGTCTCGCCAGGGATAAGCGCTTAACGGGGAGAGGAAATGAAGCGCTGGAGCTGTCCGGGAATGAGGGGCCGGGACAGTTGTTCCACAAAGAGCTTTCTCAGGCACGGCCGCTCCAGGGCTCTGCCCGCCCCTGGCTCCTTCCCCGCCTGCCCGGAGCATCCCGGGATCCGGTTACAGGGATGCCTGGCTGGGATCCCTCCGGCCCACGGAGCAGCTGGCAGGGAAAATCCCCTGGAACAGCCCTCGCTGTCAGGCCACGAACAGGGAGTTTGTTCTGGGGTGTGAGCCTCGCAGCGAGGGGATTGCACAGCAGCACAACGCCGAGCATTCCCTGCCATCCCAGGGGGAACGGGCACGGGAAGGCGAGGGGAGCGCTGCTTCCCAGCTCCCGGCAGAGCCACGCACAGGGAGAGGGTTTGACAGCACCTGAGGGGTTTTAAACCGCTCCAAACATCAACCGAGAGCTCCTCAACCACCAACTCATTTCCTCTCCGGTACCTCGGCAGTCTGGGCCGAGCAGACACCTCCTGATGCTCAGAGCCCTCCCCAGAATCCCCCTCTCCTTGAGGACCTTCCGTCCTTCCCAGCCAGACCTGCTTTGTGCAGCTTTTAATCAAATCATATCTTTGATTTATTGGCGCGCAAAAATCGCATAAAGGGAGCCTACCCGGGGCAGGGCTTGAAAGGCTTTTTACAACTGCGGCTCAAGCAAGAGGGATCGGTTTTACTGCACAGACAGAGCTTCATAAAAATCTCAAAATCCACCTGTCAATACCTTCAGAGACTTTTATTCTGGGTTTAACATCCATCCCACGGTGAGACATCTTTATTTTAAAGCTGGGTTTTGTTAAAGAGGAGCGAGCCCTGCGAGTTGGATCCAAAGGAAATGAAAAGCTCTTCCCTGGAAATCCAGCCCGGAGGAGGACAGGACACTTTTGTTCACTCTTTGGGACACAGCTGCAGCTCAGGCTCAGCTCAGACCAGCCCTGGGTGACACCTAAACCACGGCCTGAGGGACGTGGGAGGGACACGGGGGGGTCAGAGTGCTGTGGTCAGTGTGCTGTGGTCAGTGTGTGTGGTGTGGTCAGAGCAGGAGCTTCCAGTTGCCTTCATTTCTTTCTTCCCATTCCTTCCTGACGGGACACTGGGAGCGATCAGCCTTCCAAACACCTTTGATCCAGGGAATTTCCTCCCCTCTCAAATGCAGTTTAAAGGTTTAACCATGAAAACTTTGCAAGGCCAAAGGGGGGAAGGAGCATCATCAGTGCAAAGTCAAACCACGACTCCCGAGCTGTTGTCACCCGATCCCGGTGCAGGAAACAACGATTTCCTTGGAAGCACAGCCAGTGAGGATGGAAACACAGCACATTCCCACCATCCTGCGCTCCTGTGTAGTCCCACAAGGACCTGGATCACTTTTCCTGGTGGAACAAGGAGCGATGAGGAGTCCCCACCTGCTGTGAGCGGGGGATGTCCCGTTATCCACCACAAAAAGATCCTGGATCAGGCTCCAGGGAGAGGAAGGAAGGGATACTGTTTGTTTCTCTTCCATCTCCCTCCCGCACTGGAAATTTTAAATTGGTTTATATGAGTTGCAGGCTAAGTTAAACATTTTAACTTGTCAATCAGCCCGTGTTTGTTGACCTAAGATTGGCAGATACGGGAGACAGTTATTAGGGAAAAAAATGAGCCCAGTGGAAAAATCTTTCCTTGGGCTTTGTTTCAGCTCCATCATCTTGGCATCAGCTCCCAGCCTTTTTTTTTTTCCTCCTTCCCCGGTGAAATAATGCTGTAAAAATAAACCCACGCAATCAATTCATCTCCTCACGGAGACACGTGTGTGTTTAATAATGTTTAACTTGTTTACTGCGGGGAGCTCACAACTCCTCACTTGATTTCCCTGATTAAACCCCGCTCTGGAGCCAGGGGAACCTGAGGAGGTTTGACAGCTGCCTTTTGCTGGGCTTTTGGTGCAAAACATCTTTTCTTTGGGGGCAGGGAGCAGGCAGCTACTGCTGGGGACTCTCTGCTGTCGCTTTGCAGGAGGTTTGTGTCGTTTTTCCTTTCTGTTTTGCTCCGGGAAGGTTTGGCATAAGTTTCAGGAACGAGCAGGTTAAAGCAGGCAAGTGGAACCTCGGTGTGGCCATCCGCAGGATCCGCCGGTCCTGAGCACCACTGGAAGTCAGGGAACACCCGAAGAGCTCCACGGCAGCATCACCACGGATCCCTGATCCAGGGAATCTGCTGGGAACACAGCACAGGTTTCTCCAAACCTCCTCAGGGGCACATCCCACCACGCCAGGGCCACGTCCCACGCTCCAGAGATCTCCCTCTCCCCGGTTTCCCCGCCTTCCAGCAGGGTGGATTCTTGTGGTCCAGCCTCGTGTTGCGGAGGAGAAAGGGAACGGAGCTCGGGGGAAGTGGTGTGACCACAACAGGCTGACTCCGCTTGGGAGAGGGGGCGGAGAGGCAGCGGATGCCCTCATTCCTCTGGGATCGCCCAGGAACGCTGGCGAGTCACCATTCCCCAAAGCACGGCATCGCTGGCCCTCAGTTTTTGGGGCCAAAACCGGTGGGATAGACCCCCAAAGCAGTTTGAAACTGACGGAAATAAGAGCACAGCATTCCCAACAGCCCTTTCCTCCTTGGAACTGGGCTTAGGCTGCTCTTTGCAGCTCGTTCAAAGCTGGGCCCGAGTGGCTGCAGGGCCGGGTGGTGCCCCTGAAGTCGGCAGGGTTTTCATCAGCTGAAGATTCCCTCTCTCCACCCTTCATTCCCAAATATCATTTCTCCTTCTGGCAGGCACTAAACTCGATCCCAGCTGGATGAATGTCGGCTGGAAGGTCCCAGGCAGGCAATTCCCAGGGGCCAGAGGTGCCACAAACGAGGTGGGATGTTGAGCAAAGGGCCAGCGCTGGCAGCAGCCTTGGGAGTGCCTTTCCTGCTCGGACACAAACTGGGCAAAGAGGAAGATGAGCCTCCCATTCCCGGTATTCTGCTCCCACTGCAGTCCTGCCACGGGATTCAGCAGCAGGTCAGACCTTAGAAACCTGGAAGTCCTGGGGAAGAGGTGGGGAATGAGCCACCTCTGCCAGGTACCTGGGCAAAGGAATTCCAGCTGGGAAAAGAGGAGCGGTGTTACCGGGAGTGACTGCAGAGGGGCAGGGTCAAGGGTTTGGGGCCGAGGAGAAGGTCTGAAGGTCACTTCGGAGGGAGAGGAGATGTGAGAAAGTAAAATAAAGACAAAGAAGACACGATCGAATCTGCTCCTTGCAATTCCTTTGCAATTCCCACCATTCCTGGGCGTTTCTCCCTCTCAGGGAAGGAGTGTGTGATTGTCATCCCCATTCCCAGGGTGCCAGCGCGGCTCCAGCAGGGAAGATCCCGGTTCTGTGCGAGGATTTAACTCCAAAAGAATGGGCTGAGTGTGGCAGCAGCAAGGTCTCCTCCCTGGGAGGTTTATGGGAGCTAATTAGGGCCATAAACATTTAGGGTCTGGCTGAGCTCTGGCCACTGGCTGAGGCGGAGGCAGATGCCTTTTCCCTACCAATTCCCTCATTTTTAAGCCGGGAACAAGAGCTCTTGGAGCAAACCTGTCACCCTAGCCTGGGAGATCCATCCCCCAGGGGATGTGTTGGTGTTTGCTGCGAGTTGGACCAAGGACAAGCCCGTTCTGGGTCCGCTCCTGCCCCACACGGACACCCCGGGGGCGTGCAGGGACAATCCCATGGCCGTGGAATTTGGGAAGAAATATGACAGGGAATAGCTCCTCCCTCCAGGCGTTTGTCCTGCTGAGGGTCAGTGATAGGAACAGGGATGCTCGTGGTGACAGGGAAGACACCAACTCCTTCAAAACCCCACAACCCACGACACGTCCTTCCCATTCTCCCACCGCCACACGGGTTTGCAGTCGGTGCTCAGGTGTTTTTGATCCATAAAATCCCACAGGGTTTGGCTCCTGAAGTCTCAGGCAGGTCCTGCAGACAACGCTGCACCCACCCGGCCCCAGCCGTGCCCTGACCCGGGATGCTCACACCCCCACACTGCTACAGCAGCTGCAATCCGGGTTTTCCTGGCTGTGCCTGCACCAAAAAGCCTCTGGAATACAACCCCGGGATGCTCTGCTCCCCACTGCTTGGGGAAAACCCCCACGGCCCATCCCGACCCTCCCCGTCAGCAGCAGTGGGTGAAGACCAAACAAACCCGGCCTGGGATCAGGTGGAGAGGCCATAAATCTCCAGGGGTTCTCGGGAACTGCCCCTCTTTGTTTGCTCTCTTCCTTTGTCTCCTTGATCCCTCCTGGGGATGTTTGGTTTAAAGGAGCAGCTCGGAAAGTCCCACCTCGGCTGGGCTGGCGCAGGCAGGGAACTCCCAGGATGAGCAGAATTCCCAGGATGAGCAGATTTTCCCATCCACGGAGCTCTGTGCTCGTACCTGCCCGTGCCAGCCTGGATTTCCAGCAGCAGCAGGAGGAGGATCCCTGGGGATCCAGGAGCTTCCCACTTCCTTCCCCAGGCTTTGTTTAACACCCACCCTCAGGGTGTCTCAGCCTCACCACTTCTGGAGAAAGGACTTTGCCTCTCCAAACCTTTCAGCTGAGGAGATTTCCTTCAGGACACAGTTCCCAGCGTGTTTCCGCTTAGGAATCTCTAGAAAAACTGGGATGAAATGAAATCCAGCCCCATTTTCTTATCTTTGCTGCTATCACTGATGTAACGTTTCGGTGAGTTGTGTGTCTGGGGTTTGTCTAAATCATTTTGTCCCGCTCAGGGTGGCTGGGGGCAGGGAGATCTGCAGTTCCCAGTTCCCTGTGTCCTGCTTGGAATTCCTGAGGACGCTCGGTGTGCCGGGGTCTGTGTCAGACAGTCACGGACACTTCGACCTGTCCTGCTGAGGGTGCTCAGGGACACACCAAGGACCCAGGTTACCCCACTGCTTCACCTCCAGCAGCCCAAAAACCCCAAAACACCGGGTTCTAACCCCATCCTGGAATTTTACCCAGAGAGAGAGAACTTGGAGCGTGCTTTGGGATGAGTTATCCCACTCCCGTGACAGAATCACACCCAGACAGCTCCGTGGGGTCTGGGTTCCACCTCCACCTGGCTGCACCCCCGACTCCACCACTCCAGCTTTGCCCAGGGCAAATCCCTTCCTCATAAAGATAATGCAAGAAAACTTCTGAGCAACGATGAGTCCGGGTAGAATTAGGGAATTGTAGGGGGAAAAACGGGCAGAGAAGGAAAAAACCCCAATAGCACAACACTAAATGAGACTTTTTATGCCCCAGCAGAGACAAATTCCCTCTGAATTTGGGAGGAGAGAAGGTTCCGCCAGGCAAATCTCCCTCTGTGCTGCCACTCCTCAGCCAGGACCTGCTGGGAGCACTCCCAGTGCCAACCCCTCTGGAGCCTGGGGTCGTTTTATTGGGAATTGCCGAGGTGGGGGTCAATGAGCACAAGTTGTGGGCACACATCCCCTGGGAACGGGCTGGAGCCCCCCAGCCCAATTCCCCAAGATCTTGATATTTTAATGGATGTGCTGCCTTGGATAGCTGGAGCTGCTCAAAGGAAGCCTTCCAGGAGCCGTGTGGGAATAAATGCATTCCTATGGAAAAGCCCAGGCGTCATGCACAGCAAATGCACATCACAGCTCTGTCCTGATTTCTCTGTAGGTGCCACTCAGAGGAACAAGGGGGAAGGAAAAAAATCCCTTTTTCAGGGTGTTGTGCTAAAAAATGCCCCTGATGGAAAAAGGAAGAGCTCCGCCCCAGCAGATCGTTTCTTCGTGTTTGTTTTACTATTTTTGCTGTTTTCTTACTTTGAGGGTGAGCAAGAAAGACAGAAATTTAAAAAAAAAAGCCCTCCTGGCCTGTGTTTGGTGGCTGCAGGTCCCTCAGCTGACACGGAAAGGGAACATTCCCTAAAAATCTGAATTCGCACCAAGGGACTGGCCAGCACCAGCCTGGGAGAAAGGGTTAAATGGGAGAAAGGATTAAATGGGAGCACAGGAATGATTCCAGTGGCTGGAGGGGCGAGTCCCTGTGTCCCTGCAGCACAGCTCCCACCTCCTGCCTGGATCCAAGGACTGACATCCCGCTCGTGCTCTGCCCCACGAGGTTTTCCTGACCGAAACTTGTGGGGCAGGATCCTCCAGGATCCCAGTGCAGCCCCTATTGAGTGGCTTGAAGCTGAGAAGGGGTGGGTTTAGATGGGATATTGGAAAGGAATTCCTGGCTGTGAGGGTGGGCAGGCCCTGGCAGAGATTCCCAGAGAAGCTGTGGCTGCCCCATCCCTGGAATATCCAAGGCCAGGTTGGACGGGGCTTGGAGCAGCCTGGGATAGCGGAAGGTGTCCCTGGGTGGGATGGGATGAGCTTCAAGGTCTCTTCCAACCCAAACCATTCCAGGATACCGATTTGGATACAACAGAACCCAAACCCATCCTTTTCCCAAAAAAACCATCTCTAAATGGAATCATCAGCTCCATCCATGGCCCTGATCCTGAGGGAACGGATCAAACCCCACCGAGAGCAAATCACCCAGCACTGGAAAATGTGAGCCAAAGGGTCCTCAAAGGGACCAAATTGCCTCATTTTTCCTGAAACAACTCAGGGTTAGACACCGAAATCCTGCTGAAAAGCCAGGCCCGTGTGTTTGTTTTAAATTAACTCACACAAGTCCAGACAAAAATAGCATTAAAAATATCTTAATGGGCTATTCTGTAGTCACACACTTAAGGGTTATTGCTCTTGACTGGCTAATAAATTATATTTTTATTTGCCAATAAAACAATAAGAATAATTCGGATTATTCTCCTTTCAGAAGGAATTATTTCTTCCCTCGTAATAGTTGATAAATGGCAAAATGTGCCCCAGAACAGCAAGTGATTCATGTATCCATAAAGAAAGAGTGGAAAAATCCCCTAAGCAAGCACGAAAGCAAGACCACGTTGTAATCTGCATCTTGAAATTCATTAAATCACAGATCTGCAGCGCTGGGTGACCCGTTAGAGACCCAAAAATGGGCATTTTCTGTGCTCCACAGGTGGGATTCGCTGGGTGGAGCCAGGAGAGTTTTGGCTTTGTCGTAGTCGGGAAAGACTTTTCCAAACTCTCTGAAACTTTTGGAATAATTAAATGATGCCTTTTGGTGAGGTCACTCGGAGCAATCTGGCACCCATCTGCTTTGGCGAGTGACAGCACGAGGAGGAAATGCACTAAAACTGTGAAAAATAAAAATCAGTCGTTGCTGCAGGAGGGCTCAGAGCGGTACCACAGCCCCAGCCCATGGATAATGTGAGATTTCCAGGGAAATCTCCTCTAAAAATCCGTGTTTTCCCATGGTGTGACTTAAAGACAAGACCCCTGAGCCCCCCCTGGGCATCACTCCCCTCTGCAGCAAGCAGGGACACAATTATCCATCCCCATCCCAGGCTGCTTCCAACAAAAAGTGGGTTTTTCCAGACCAGGCACAGATGGAGCCGTGAACCTTTGGGAAGATGAGAGCAACTGCAAAAAAAGAACAGAAATATCGAACTGACCATAAAGGGAAAGAGGAGGTGACAAAGGCATCCTAATTTTTTTTGCCACAATGTTCATATTTCTGTTCAAAATTCCGTTAAACGTCTCAATTCACAACAATAATCAGTTGGCACCACAGAAAATGATATCTATGCCAAAGCAGTGACTTTCTGCACAGAAATTCCCCATTTCAGCACCCAAAATCCAACCCGGGCTGGTGTTATCACTGCATTTACCCACCAAATTTCCTGAAAATCTGGTTTTTTCCAACACCTGGCAGGAGGACCTGGAGCAATCCAGCTGTGGGTGGTCACAGCATCCAGCTGGGATTGGGTTATTCACATTACACTGCTGCTAGAAATAGGAAATTTGCCTTTTTTTAATCTTCTCCTACAAGTAATGATGATTTCTCCTATCTGGTCCCGACCAGAAATGAGGATGTCACACCTACAAAAGATCAAAATAAATAAATCAAATGTATCTGGCTGATTCCTGCTGGCATCAGTTGTGGAATGAGCAATCCCAGGCTGAGAAATTCCATGTAGCAGCTCCAGGAGTGTTGGGGGTATCAGTATTCCAGCACTTCCCAACGGTGAGAAGTGATTAATTCGCTGGAAATCAGCTAATTATGTTCATGGTAATGAGCTTTGCCATGGAGAAGCCGCACTTTTCCTCTGAGTTCATCAGGTCCGTCTGACTCCATGGATTTTGTGCAGACATGGATTCCCCAGCACCTGGAGGTTGGGTCAGGGCTGAGGTTTCCCTCACCAACTTTCTTTTCCCTTCAGGAATTTCAGAGGGAGGAGGGAATATCTTTTTCCCCCTCCTGCGGCGTTTTCCTGATGGATTTGGGGTCCTGCATGGATTTGAGACCATGGGATGGAACCTTTCTCTCTCACATTACACAAAAGTGTTTCTCATAATTCCAACCACAAACCTGCTCGCTTGGGCTGTTGTGACCTTGGAAAAGTCCATGCCCACCAAGGTGTGCTAAAATCCATGTTTAAGTAACCACGGGATAAGTCACCTTGAAAAAAAAAATTCAGGAAGTTGGTTCTCCGTGATTCCATTGCTCCTTCCTTTGCACAGGGATTGATCCCAGCAGAGAGGGAGCTCGGAGGGGTCCCTGAGCTGCATTTGGGGACCCCCCTGGAAATCAGAAGGGTGACAAGCACAGCGCAGAAAGAAAAAAATAGAAAATTTAAAATACAACATTCGAATAATCCCTTTTCTTTCCTTATTTTAGTTTATTCCTGTACATTTTTAGCAGGACTGACACCTGCCCCAGTGGCTGGGATGGAGCCGCTTGTCCCAAAGCTCCTGGACAACGTTTTGCGGCCGGGAGCCAGCAAAGAGCGGCCACCTCCTTTCCGTGGAACCACTTCACACCCGTCCCGGGGCTCGCTTTTCCAAGGAATCCTCCCATCCCTGGTTCCTCACTGCCCTCTACCAGCTGCCTGTGCTGGCAGTGCCACAGACCGAGCCACAGGATGGATCCAACCCGGCGCAGGGCGGGAGCTGTCCCGTGCCAGAGCCCCACCGTGGGCTCCTTTCCCGAGGGGCGATGGAGGTGGGAGAATTTCACGGCAGATCAGGATTCTGCTGACCGAGAAAGGCAGGAATCTTGCCCGGGGAGGCCAGTCCATTGAGAAGCCCCGGGAGCTGGCAGCCCGGGAGGTTTTTCCCCGCACGCCTGTCGGTTCTGCTGGCAGCGCACGGGCGCTCCGAGCCCGCGCTCCATGGATTCGGGATGGGTTGGGAATGGCTTTGTACTGCGTGCCAACGTGGGAACAACAGCCCGGGGGAACAAAGCTCTGCTACCACAGCCTGGGAGGGATTGAGCCTCCCCGCCAGCCTTCCCCAGGAGCAATTGTGGGAAGGTCAGGATTTCCATCCCAGAGATTGCCCCCGGCGTGGTTAAACCTCCTTCCCCGCGGGCATCCTGCCCCAGGGACGGGCTGGATTAGCGTCCCATTGTCCCGCCGCTCCTGGGGGATCCTGGTTTACACTTCGGCTCTGGCTGCCGAACAATCCCTGATTCTTCCCTGGCAGAGCGGAGGAGCCCACGTCAATCCAGGCAGGAACAAAGCCCCGCCTTTCCAAGCTCTTTGGTGGGATCCTCTCCCTCCTCCGCAGCTCGGGAATGCTCTTGGCTGCATTTCTCTTGTGGGACCTTCCCAAGTCCTCCCGGTGCAACCTCTGGGGGTTCACCTCGACACGGAACTTCCCTGTCCACTCTGAGCAAACTGTGCCCGTCCTTTCCCACTCCAGCACCGCGTTCCTGAGCCTGTGGAGCAGCAGAAATGGCATCCAAGTGCAGGACGTCACCTCGTGCTTCCTTTTTGGGGGAAAAAAGGTGGTTTTTTTCAGCGGGTGAGTTTGAAGAGTTTCCCCCGCAGAGCAGGTGCCACCCTCAGCCCTCAGCAGCCACGCTCTCCTGGCTCTTGCCTTGGCTTCCTTAAATGACCTCTCCACGCAGGAGCTGGCTGGATTGCAGAGATTGCACCGGGAATTCTGCAGTTTGCCATTTTTGGTCCCAAAATACACCTGGATTTTGTGGCTGCTGTGCTGTCACTGCTCCGTCAGCTGGGACTGGTGACGAATTCATGGGCACCACCCCCAAAACCCTGGGGACACCCTGGAACAAAACGTCCCAAAGCTGGAAAAAACGAGTTTTAGTGTGGGCTCCGAGGCAGATTGGGATTGACGGGGAAGTGGCAAAGCTGGAAGGAAGGGGGATCCCACGGAGCTCTGCAATTCCCAGGGCTGACGTTTAAATTGCGGCAGCCACGGGCCCATTCCGGGAGCCGCCTGCGGTTGGAGTTTCGATCACTCGGAGGAGAAGCGGGAAAAAAAGGGGCAAAAAAATAAAAAAAAAAAAATCAAATTGTTCTCGGAAATCACGGTTAATGTCGAAATCTGGTTGATATTAAATGGTAATCTGCAGTTTTCAAGTGTGCTATTCCTCGAGGAAAATGTTTCCTGTTGGGGTATTAAGGGTTCCCTTATTACATCACTTCCTATGTCAGCCCCAACGAGCCTTCAACATGCATTAGTGCATCCATAATGGTAATTTCCAAACGATTGTTGGGGGAAAAAAAACCCACCTGGGCAATATTCCAATCATATGGATCAATTTAGCCTTGGAACAGCGGGGCCAAGCTGGTATTTTTGACACTGGATCCAGAGGTTTTCTCCACTGCAACTCGGCTTCGGGAATAGTTTTGGCCATCACTTCCAGCACCAAGTGGATTTATTTGCTGCTAAACTGACCTTGCAGGCAAAATTCCCATTAATCCCACACCAGTTGATAACTGTGTGTGGAGAGGGAGGAGCATTATGCACCCAAGTGTAATAATTAATAATAATAATAATAATACCAACCCATGAAATATCTGGACACTTTAACAGACAGCAAAAATATGTATCACCAAAAAACCCCAACCACCAATAACCAATTCTGCCAGCAAATCGTGCACACACAGCCCCAAACCTCGCAAACTGGGAGGGTGGAATTTTTGCAGGAAGGCACCACTTGTGCTTCCTCTAAAATATTGATGGAAAGGGCTTTGCGGAGCTGTTGACAATAACAAAAGACCAGCAGAATTTTTAACTCTACCAGGGTTAAAGATCGTTGGTGGTTTAGTATTTTATTGATCATGGCTTGATCCATGAGTTTGTGGTAGAAATGTTCATAGAATTATAAAATTATCATGTTTATTAGGTCAAAGGTTCACAGGTCGCTCCTGTTTTTTTCAGGATTCACTGGTCCAGGATATTTTCAGTCCGACACTGGTTAAAAGTGAAACATCAGCTGAATGCAATTCTCTGTGAAAAAGAGAGAAATAATCAAAAATTTCGATTTGGCATGTCTTTAAAAGTCCAAAAGAAGTTGGGAAAATAAAGTTTGAAAAAATAAAGTTTGAAAAAAAAAATCAAACTACAGTTCAAGAAAGTGAAACCTGCAAATGTCCCTAATGCAATCAAAATGAAATATTTAATTTAACTGCAGAATGCAGTGACTTGGGAAAGTTCTCCTATTATCTGATGATGATGAAACCTTGGGTGGTGAACACTGCTTTTCTGGGAATTACAGTGATCTGCTCCCAGGCGTCTCCTGACAGCACAAGGAGTCCCTGTCTGGTCGGATAAGGAGGTTCCAAACTCCCCTCTGCGTGACCCAAATCTCTGTGGGCAGATGAATTTTTAACGTTCCCCTCCCCAGCCAAGGCTCCTGCAGCTGTTCTGGTGGCAGGAGGGGTTGATTCTTTTTGAGAGGTAATTTAGGGCTCTGTGAAACCTTTCAGACCTTCAAATATCTCTTAATAGGACAATTGTCTCTTTCAATGGACCTTTGTAGCACTCGATGCAAAATCATTTTGTTTCAAAACTGAAGCGTTGATGCATTTGATCCTCAATCCTGATTTTTATCATTGCTAAATCCCAACAGTGTTAATGAACCGGTATTCATTTAATACACAAAGATAATCTTAGTGAAACCGGTGATAAAATCAACTAAAGCACCCAGAGTTCCAGCAAAATGTAACATCCAGTGGAAATTTGTGGACAAATTCCCTCTTTTCTCAGCCAAGAACACAGCGAGTGTGTTTCTAACATATTCAGAAGCGTCTAAAGCATGTGTTCTATATTAGAAAATTGATCAATTTTCATACAGTTCAACGTTCGTGGCACTACAGATTAAATTTGAATCTGTCACCCTGACACGTAATTCAAATGCAATGGAAATGGAGCGGTGTTGTCATGCTGGGAATATGCTGCACTTTACATATATTATCCCTTTTTATTTGCCTGGAGATGGAAAGAATTGGTATCAAAAAATCTGCATGGAATATTTTTCCCTCTGCTAATACTGGGGGGAAAAAAAAAAAAATCCCGGTTTCCTTAAGGGAAATAAAGAAAGAGATAAAGCAGAAAAAAAAACTTTTCTTTAGGTTTTGTCCCTCGTTTTAATTCTTTTAAACCTTTTGGTTGGCAATTCAGCTGACGAAAAAAATGCTGCAGAGAGACTGAGAACAGGGAGATCTTTTCCTCTCATTTATACCAGGAAAACGCAGAAAATTAATTCAGAGAAATAGGTCAGTTTTTCGTTGGCTTCGGGAGCAGGACCTGCCCTTCTTCATCTCAAATTAACGTCAAACCTGCGGTGGCTCCACGGAAAACTGGGCCCCACGTCCTGGTGCACTGGGATTTATCCTGTGGGATTGAGGAAGACTGGACCAGAGCAAAGATCCCTCACAGCGGGGTCAGGCCCAGCCCCTGCCTCTCCCACAAATAGTCCAGGCTTAGCTGAGCCTGGAGTTAACTCAGAACCAGTGAGGATTGAGGCACTTCCATGGAATTCTGCAGGGATTTGGCTCCTGCCCCATGCGCAGGGATTTATCCCGGGCTAACAACGAGCACATTTCATCCCCGCCACCGCCCTCCCGCCTGTCCGTGGGGCTCAGCAGAGCGAATCCCGCTGCCTCCGGAGCAGCAGCCGGGCAGGATCCCACCCTCCATCCCCCAAATCCACTGGCAGCAGGAGCGGCTCGTTTTTCAAGGGCTCTCCAGCCTCCTCTGGGCTCCGGCTCCATCCAGGAGCCAGCCGGGCAGACTCACCGATATTTTCATAATTAACTGACCCGGGATTTTCATAATTTGTAAACACAGTAAAAGAGCCGGGAGACAGAGGGGGTGCAGTGAGCGTGTGTGTGACGGGAGAGGGGCGGGGGGGGGACGTTTCCTCGGGCCATTTACGTTGGACTCGGGAAATCTGGGAAGGTGCCCGCTGCCGTTAAGTGATCGGGCTCACGGCTCAAAGCGATTTTTCTTGAAGTGTCAGAGCTGCACACAACCACCATGTGTTCTTTCTTGGCTCGGCCTCCCTCGCTGATGCTCCAAGGCTTGGCCGGGCCGCTCCAGCCTGCCCGCTTTTCATCCAGCAGGGAAGGGACAAACCCGGGGTTTGATGCGTGTGCTGCTCCTCCTCCTCCTCCTCCTCCGCTCGCTTCCACGAGAAGGGGCCCTCCCGGTTTTCTGGGATTTGGATGGAGCTGCTGGGAGCTAATGGACAACAAGGTCTAGGATGTGTGTCTCTGTGCAGGAGACAGAGGCTGTGAGAGGAAAAGGAATAAAAAACGTCGGGAGCGATCCAAATCGTGTTTGCCAGACTCGGCCGGTGTGCCAGCTCCGAACTCCAACCCTGGCCGTGGTTCTGTGCTTGGGCTCATCCCTCTCACTGCTTCAAAATGTGCTGGACCCGCACTGGCTCCCACCCTGGAATTGGTTTATTCAGGGCTGGGAGCAGAGCAGGAGCAGCGCTGTGTCTGAAGGGTGTGAATAGCTCAGTCCCCGTGTGCCAAAAAGGGACAATAATTCGGTGCTGCTTGGCAGGGATGGTTTAATCCTTGCCACCGTCTGGGTTGGAGCTGGGGCCACCCACCCAAGCCCTGCCCCCCTCATCTATTGCTTGGTTGGGATGGTTGGATGGGATCCCGACCCGAGGCTGTGGGGTTGTCACAGGGGCAAAAATAAAACTCGGCTTCGTTCACAGAACCCGCTTTCAACTCCCAGCAAAAAACCCCAAACAAACCCCTGAAAGAATTGAAAATACAGTCATTCTGAGAATTCCTGTGACTGACAGGATCTCTGTAGGGCACGGGGTGGTGAGGTACACCTTGGAAGAGGCAGCTGGAATGGCTGGATCCGGAGCCTCGTCCATCCGTCCCTTGGCGCCCGCGGCACTGCCGGGCCTGGTTCCAGCGCATCCGTCACCTTCCTCCTCCTCCCCTTGGGTTTCTCCCCGTGGGAGCACGGCTGGACACAGCCCCATGGCACACAGGGGGGCTGGACACAGCCCCATGGCACACAGGGGGGCTGGACACAGCCCCATGGCACAGAGAGGGGCTGGACAGCAGCACTGGGCTGGGCTGGCTGTGGACACAGCTCCAGCCACGGAGGGGTGCGAGGTGCTGGGGGCTGAGATGAGCTGAGGGACACGTGCTGACCTCTCCTTGGGGAAGAGGCTCGGAGAGGCCCGGAGGCAGCACACGCCGCACCAGGCAACGCTCACTCTGCTGCTGCTTTGTGTTGGGTTTTATAGGGAATATTGTTTTCCTGGGCAGGATAAACAGGACAGCCTGGAGTCAGTGATACGGGAGACTCACTCTGGTGCATCTTCACTCCTCTGTCGCCCAACTCCTGGTGCCCTGCTGCTCTGTTCCTGGGGTTACCTGGATTTTCCTAAGTTAATCCTTGCAAGAAAGTTCCTTATTACACATTTTGGGTCTCAGGTGGTTCTGAGAGCTGCCCCTGTCCCTGCCCTGCAGCAGTCCCTCCCTCAGCAATGCTCAGCTCCTGGCTGTTCCCTCAGTGTGTGCTGGGACCTTGGGCTCCTCATCCACGGCAGGTGCCACATCCCAATCTAAGGTGCCTTTAGCTCCAACCCCCTGAGCTGCCCCACCACTGCTTTTCACTTCAAACATCACAAGATGTTTTGAGTCACTCCACCCCCATTTCAGGGGACAATAAATACAAAGGAGCACACAGCCCTCAGCTCACGGTTGCTTTTCCATCACCCTGACGTGCTCATTCCCAGCCTCCTGCAGGGATGAGTCTCCTCAGGGAGCTGTCCAGGCGAGGTGTCCCACAGCCCAGAGGGGGTCAGGACGCCAGGGCCGGAGCCTGGGTGGTGCTGGCCCCGCAGTGATGGGGGGAGGCCGTGCCTGGTGCTCTCCAAGCCGGCCCCGAGCCAGCCCCAGCCCAGGAGCCTCCGAGCTGCGTTCCCGTGGCTCCAGGCCCAAACTAATAACTCCCTGTTAACATGGCCATAAAGCTTCCAGGCTGGAACAGCTTCCCGGGCCACGGGGCCGAGGAGCCCGGCTCTGTCAGCACCACACAGGGACACCGCAGACCTCCTTTTGTTGCCACTCCTCATTTTCTCATCCCATTTCATCTGGGAGAGAAAAGCTCCCAGCTCAGGTTTGCTCCTGAGCTCAGGGGTGTCCCAGGAATGGGACAAAGGTGCTGCCCTTGTGGGATCCTCTGGCACAAACTTGGATGTCGTGTCTCGCTTCCTCCTTCCCTTCCTCTGTGTGCACACACAAATTCTGGCCTGATTTTGAAGGCAACCTGGAATAATTTGGCCGAATTACAGCAGGGAACAGCGTGCCCTGATCTTTTTGTGCCTTCCCTTCAAGGGAAGATAAGTGGATAATGCCTCCCTTATCCCCATCCACCTCCTAAGCCCCATGATCAAATCCCATTCCGAAGGCATCCAAGGTGTGTGGTGCTGGGGAGAAGAGCCTGTTGGGAGAGAGGGAGAGGGAACAAAGGCTACCTGGACGTTGGGAAAGGTTTGTCCTGGGATCTGTGAGCTGTGCTTTCCCCTGCTGGGGGTGTCGGGGCTGTGTCAGACCCCCGGGCAGACGAGGCAGTGACCAGCACAGCTCCCTGGGCCGGGCCATTGTTGGAGGTTTGGTTTTCATACACCCACAGCTCTTGGCACGGACGCTCCCGCTCCGACTCCAGGAAATCTTGGACTGTTTATTGACTCAAAGGCAAGAAATAGAACATTGAGATGGAGCTAATTGGCCGGAGACAGAATCCGCGAGTCACCCAAATAAATATTTCCATTAATTGAGACCCGCTTTTGGGGAGGGGAGGAAGGAGTAGCCTGGGTTGGGAGCGAGAATTTATTGCAAATCTTTATTTTCTTTGCTCTTTCACAGACAGACCCTCAGGTGCAGGCTCAGCTGAAGAGGTCACACCACCAGAGCCAAGTGCCTGAGCCACCCCTTGGCCTGGGCAAAGCCTGGCCTTGCTGGGAGAGGGCTGCTGGGTCTGCCTGGGGCGTTTTAGGGTTTTGAGGCAGACATTTTAGGGTTTCAGGGCAGATATTTCAGGGTTTTGTTCCTGCAGACACCTCTGGCCCTGGCAGCCTGGCTGCTCCTTGCTCCTGTGAGCGCTCCTCAGGGACAGAGGGGTTGGATGTGCCTCAGATCCCTAAATCGGGTGCTCCAGTCCTGAGAGAGTCACACAAGTCTCATCAATCTCCTGAGAACATTCTCTGGTACACTGGACCCCTTTGGTAATTTTTATTTTTTAGTTTTTGATTTTTAGCTTTTACTTTTGCCCTTTCACCCTTGGAAATATCCACGGGCTGCTGGTTTGAGCCACCAAAGTTTTGCAAGGAGCTGACTCGATCCCAAGGCTTTTTGGGGAAAAAGGAGCCCATTAAAAGGCTGGCTGGACAGCACGGGAACAGGCAGCAGAGATGATGCTGCAGGGAGCTGGGAGTGCCTCTGTCCCTCCTCTACGAGCTCCAGGAGCTGGCACCTGCCAGAGGAGAGGCCTTGGCCCTCTGCTCCTCCCTCCCTTGTCAGGAGCTCGGGGGGGACGGCACCGATCCAAAGCGCTCGGAAGAGGAGCAGGAATAAAGGCAGAGCAGGGCAATGCTGCTCGAGTTTCAGCCCCTGGAACAGCGAGGGCTGAGAGCTCTGCAGGGAAGCTCTGTGAAACTCTCCAGCAACCCTTTTCCCATTAAAAAGGACTCCTCTCTCCCCTGCCTCTCGCTTTACAGAGAATTAGATATGAAATCAGAGCCCTCTCCCCGCTTCCCCACGCTCCACGCACTGCCTGCCACGGAGAAACGTTTGGTTTGGGCCTGGGAGAGAGGGAAGGAGCCAGGAACAGTTGGGAATACATTGGGAATGTTCAAGAAGGCCCTTTGCTGCTGCAGCAGCAAGAGCGGAATGTGCCAGGGGGAGAGAGCAGAGCTGGGGATGGAGGGGGAAGTGCGACCCCTGCCTGGGGACAAGGACCCAGGGGGGAGGGTGCAGGGATGGGCACACTCAGAAAAGCAGAATTCACCCATTTCTAGGCTGGACAATGAGAGATTTATGTCCTGCTGCTTGTCAGGGATTATTGAGCAGGTAAATAAAACCACTCATCCCCAACGTCCCACTGGAAGATGAAGAAAATGAGGATTTTCACTGTTGGGGCACAGGGATGGGTCTTTTAAAGGGAGAAACCCCCAGCCCTGCCCTGATGGCACAGGAGCAGCCTCAAACCTTCTCCAGAGGAAAGGTCTGGCTGACCCCAGAGCAAATGGAGCCTGGGAATTCTGCAGAGTAACCTCGTCGGGATTAAAAAACGAGCTGATCTCGAGCTGTGTTACGAAGAGGATGAAGAAACACCACTGCATCTTTCCAGGAGCCTTGGGAAAGCTCCAGTGCTGGGAAAAAAACCTTAAATGCAACGAGTTCATGGAACAGAGGGACGAAAAATCCCTTTCCTCCCTGCCTGCACTGCTGGATGGGATGCAGGACAGTCTCCTGCGCCGTGTCCCAGGGGCAGGTCAAATCTCAAATTTCAAATCCCGAGGTGCTGAGGAGCCTTCAGCTGCCTCTGGATCCCCCTCCTTGGTGCCTCAGTGTTCTCAATGATCTTTTGTCTCTCGTTAGCTTTGTTCATTAGACGAGAATCTGGCGAGTCTTTGAGTTAATTAGCACAGAGATGCGGAGATAACGAAGGAGTATCAGTGCTGCCATCTCCCAGCTATGGAGCAAGGCAGCTGGAACAGGCTGGGCTCCGGGGTGGCTCAGAAAATGGGAATTGCAGACACCTGGATGTGCAAATTGCGCATGAACTTGTTTGACAGCTTCCCTGGATGCCAGGTGAAAGTTCCTTGGATTCAGGGGAGATCTGCAGGTGATGGTTTATAAGGGCAAAGAAGAAAAGCTGGTTACACGTCAAACATCCACTCAGGCCTTCGTATCCTTCCTTATTATTGCGGCAGCTCATCAGGAGCTCTTTACTCTGCAGTTTCGAGGAGAAGTTTGTGATGTTCCTGTGTTTTCTTTTCCTGGTATCGTTTTCCCTTTGCCCCAGCTCCAATCCCTCTTTCACAACCCGGGATCCTGTGCAATTCCAGCGTCACTCATCGTTCCCCATATTACCTGCGTTGCGTCACCGGGCCTGGTGTCAAAAATGGCATTTCAGAGCTGTGTGCTGGGACAGGCACCGCTCCTGCAGGGCTGCCCTCACATCCGCTCTAAAATATGGATTTGTTCTTGTGTAAAAAGTTAAAGCTTCGCAGCTTTTAAAGGGTTCCTCCAGGTGAACTCTGGGGCGGAGGGAACTGCTTTGCTCTGCTGGAGAGAGGGAAAACTGAAAACCACAGGGATTTAGGCACTCAATTCCCATGGAAACGGAGCAGAGGGTGGAATTTGGACCTACTGGAATTTGGTCCAGTGCTGCTGCCCCTCCTGCACCCATAACCAGTTTCCAGGGAGCCATTCCCTATGGATTTTATGGCGTTGCTGAGCCCTTTCTCCTCACAGCAGGCACGTGGGTCTCCAGCTGGCAGCTCCTCGGCCACCTGTGATTGCAGGTGAAACACCATCCCAGGAATTCCCTGTGTCCTGTGCAGTCACCAGGCCCTTTTCCATCCCGGTTCTTTCGCATCTGCACCAAGTCCCACACCAAATCCTACAGACCAGGAACGGGCAGTGTGGAGCAGGGATAAACCCACAGCTTTGCTTGGAGGTTGAGCATGAGCAGGAATCAGATCTCAGCCACGCTCCTGTGTGTCAGCTCCGTGTCTGTGACATCATTGCTGGTGGAGATCCCCGAGTGTGGCTGCAGAATCTTCTTCTCTTCTCTCTTCTCTCTTCTCTCTTCTCTTCTCTTCTCCTCTCCTCTTCTCTTATATTTTCTCTTCTTTTTCTCTCCTTTGCCCATCCCAGAATCCCAACACCCTTTCCCACATCCCTTTTATCTGTGGGAGATCCGTTAATACCTTCCCAGACGACTTCACAACTTTTCCCTTCCATTTTGGAAAACCAATTATGAACAACCCGATAATTTCCCTTTCAACTGAGGCATTTTATGTGGAAAAAAGAAGATTATTGCAACTCCCACCCAGGAGCTGAGGCTGTGCTGATGTGTGGGGTTCCCTGCTTCTGGATTTCTGAACGTATTTTGTCTCATCACCAAATTCCCTCATTTTTAGGCACCTCCTGAGGCCAAAGGGGAACTCCCTGGTAGTTCCTGCCTCTGGAGATTCCACCTTGCTGCTGAGGACGTGCTGTGACCCAGATCTCATCCCCACACCTGGAGCTCAGGTGAGCCCATCCCGGAGCACCCCACCCCCCCGGCATTAATATCCAACCAAGGAGCAAAGCAGAGGCTCCATCCCTGTTTATTTGGGAATAATCTCTGCAAACACAATGTGATAGCAACTCCAGGAGCTCCTTTCCCCTTGGCAGCTGCGGCTCTGCCCAAAACAAACAGGTGAGCTACAGCCCCGGGGGGATCCCAAACCCACCCGTCCCTCAATCATTTTTCCACCCTCGGGCTCCTCCCGGCACAGAAAGCCTGGGATGTTGTTGGTGTTCCTGCAGACCTGGCAGCAGGGCTGTGCTCAGAGCGGGCTGTGTTTGGGGGCTGGGGGAAGGGGGAGGGGAATTTCCACTCATTTTCTGTAATTATGACACAGAAAATATTTGGAGATGGTGTTCTCGGGCCGCGCTGCTCAGCCCTGGCTCCTACGTGAGCCCGACACTTCTGCCCCCGGCCTGGGGGATGTTTGCACGCTGGTGCTCGGCAGGGACATCGTGGGGCGCATTTTTGGGCGTTTTGGGGCTGTTCTCCGTCACCTGCTTTGTTTGGAATTCCCTCTGCCACAAACAGGACGAACCCCCAAGGGAAGCATCGCCCCTGAGCCCCCTCAGCTCGCCCGTGGGCAGGGTTTGGGTGGGTTTTTTAAAGATTTTGTCCCGGTTTTGGGTGTGTGGGGTGAGCAGGGGTGAAAATCACTGGGGAAAAATGTCTGCAGGGCTCCCTGGAGTGGCCAAATTTAAATAAAATTTATATATTGCTGAGTGTGCAGTTTGGGTGTAAGGGTTTGGTGAGTGCTGCTGCCTTTTCCTATGTCTTGGACCGTAAATGTCCATCCTTTGGGAAAAATGAGGTGTCCTGGGGGGTTCAGGATGGTTCAGGGGGTTCAGGCAAAGGAGGTTTTTGGGACGCACCTCACCTGTTTATTTACCTCAGGGATTGCTGTAACCCTGAATGTGCCGTGGGGGTGGCAGAAATGGAATATTTGGGCTCTGGAGAGGCTGGCACTGATGGGAGCTCCTGGTTCTGCTCCTGCTGGGACTGGATCGAGCACCAAAGGTGGCCCTGGGAAAGGGAATCATGGGGAAAAGTGTCCTTGAGTGGGAGTTCCCACTAAAAATATCATTTTGGATTCTACTGGAAATATTGCAGCATTAATTAAAACAGAAGACTCACCAAAAGGGAACTGAAACAGGGTGGGGAACTGCCATTCTTTGCTGTTTTATCTCTTCTTTTACTGTTTCAAAATGTATTTTCAGTGTCAAAGGCTGGAGGAGAAAACCAGGATAAGAAGAATTCTTTTCTTAACTCTTCTGATTTTTTTTTCCCCTCGAAACTTTACTCCAGGAAAAGGGAATTTAACAAATGTTCTCCAATCTGAAAATGTACAGGCATCTCTTTAATTTCTTAAATATGGATGCAAATAACATTTTTTCCCTGCTTAACCTCCACCTCCACAAACCAGATCCTTAACCAAGGGCCAGGATTTTCCTTCAGAACAGGGAAAATTGTGATCACAGGGATATTTCTCCACGTCTGCCTGGATATGTTGCACTTGAGCTGTTGGGTTGTTCCTGCCCTCTCTCGCTTTGCTGTCCCTTTTGCTGGGAATTCTGTCCAGAGCAGCCTTCCCATGGGTTTTGCCTGGGAGTGGGAGGACAATCTGGCCAACAGACTCTGCAAAAATGTTTCTTTGCGGGGTTTGGTTGAGATCAGCGATTCCCCACCCAGGCAGAGCTCTTATCACCCGGCCTTGACATCCCCAGCCTCTGCCGGGTGAGGGCTGGATTTAGGGAATGCGTCTTCCAAATCCTTCCCCGCCTTGCTGCGCCCGTTTTGCGAGGATTTAATGGGGCTTTTTATTGTTCCTACTGTTGCTGAGCTGCACGTGAGACGTTGGGCCAAATCCTGTGCTAATGCTGGCCTCAGCCAGCAATAATCCCAAGGCTTTTGTGGGACTTTGCTACCGAGCAAGGCCATGGAAAAGGGAGTTTTCTCCCCGAGCCTTCGCTTCCCACTGGAGGGAAAGGCATCCCTGAGCGAGGGGAGCTGAGGATTGGGGTTCTGAGCAGAGCCCAGGAGCTTCCTGGCTGTGCCATGCCCCCGTTCCCTGCCTGTGTGTGCCCCCGTGCAGGAGATGAGCAGATACACTCCCGATTCCTCAGGGAGGCCGGGACTAACTCCGAAAGCCCCGGACCAGGATAAATAATTCCCGACGTTCTCCCGCGTGATAACCCCCATCCATCTCCCTTTACTCACACCCTGCCGACCCTCCCCGCTCTGGAGCACGGGAGGACCCTGCACAGCGAGATCCCATTTTATCTGGGTTCAGGGATCTCTCCTTATTTATTTAAACCTCGGCTGCCTCCAGCCCCGGCACCGATGCTGCTGCCCTCAGCACCACGGCCCCTGCCAACAACAACAAGCTCCATTTAGTCTGCTACAGCTTCCTATGGAGAGTTGTTTTCTCACTTTACTCCCGATCCTCAACCCCTGAAAAATAGGCAAAGCCTAAAAATTATCCCCACCAGGCTTTTGCATTCGTGCACTCTGAAACAAAGCCCTCACACATCTTTGTCCTGCAGGGTCCCACTCACTCTGCCCCTTGCAAGCTTTTCTCCCGTTGCTTCTCTCCAAGCCTTTTCCTTCCAGGGCTTTTATATGGGAATGTGCAAGGCTGGAAGGGGAGAGAGGAAAACAAAAAGAAGAAAAAAATCCAATGCATTTCTTTTCTTTGATTACCATTCCTTATTTATGCATCTACACACATCCAGGGGCAGATGCTGTGTTCGAATCCTACAAGAACTGGCTGTGGAAAAACAGTAGCTCATAATAATAATAATAATAATAATGATGTGAGTGTCCAGAACCAGAAGAGCTGCTGGAATGATGAGAGGATGAATCAGGAGTGCGTGGGCTCCCCCAGCAGTGCCAGGCAGCCACGGGGGGAAAACCAACTCCCCTGTGCCTGCTCCCGTCTGCAGCCCCCCAAACTGGAGCCTGAACTGTCCCACTCCTATTCCCTGCCCCTTCCAGGCAGGTACAGGAAAGGCTCCATTCGCTCTGTGGGAGTGGGTGAACGTGAAATGCTGGTAAGTAAATAATACGTGAAGAGCTAATTCCTGATTCCTGGCACTGCCTCTTTCCTCGGCAGCCACCTGGCCACGAGCAGCTCATGGTCCAGGAAGGAAGGACATCCTGGAAGGAGGGTGACCCAACAGCAGATGAGGGATTGGAGCATGGAGTGGTGAGATGTGGCAGGGATGGGATCAATGGGATGGGTCTGGCTATGGAACCCTTTCTGCAGGGAAAGCACAGCCTGGGAGTGGCCTTGTGCTCCCCAGCCTCCCTCTCTCCCTCAACACCAGGATGAAAATCCCAACAAGGACGCTCTGCTTGTGGATCATTCCTTTGTAAGGTGTGCAAGAGGAAATCCACATCCTCCTGAACGTGCCCCACTGGGATGTGCAGAGAAGGCAGACGCTCCTTCAGGAGCAGTGGCTGCGGGACAGCAGCTCTGGCTGAACTCACTGGAGCTCCTCTGTCCCCCCAAGTGCAGAATTCCCACTGATTTTGGTGTCTGCTGACTCCAGGTACCCTGGGGGATGGGGAAACTCGGGCCCCTCAGCAGCCTCGTGCGCACTGGAAATATTCCCTTTGGGAAAACCTCCCCGCCCCAGGGAGTCCCCCAGCCCAGGCACAGGATGTGACTTCATGGCTGGGCTGGAGCTGATCCCAGAGCACTGCTGCTGCTCACGGGGAGATCCTGCCCTGCCTCCTGCCTCCAGCTGCACATCCCAGTGCCCCCCTCATCCCAGTGCCCTCCTCATCCCTGTGCCTCCCTCATCCCTGTGCCTCTCTCAGGTGCACATCCCAGAAACTCCCTCATCCCTCTGCCTCCCTCATCCCAACGCCTCCCTCATCCCTGTGCCCTCCTCATCCCTGTGCCCCCCTCATCCCAGTGCCTCCCTCAGCTCCACTCCACTGCTCCAGGGCCACAGCCAGGCCTGGGGGCACATCCAGCCCCATCCAACCCTTTGCCCTGGGAAGCCGCAGCAGAGAAAGCTGTTTGGGATCCTCTGGATCTTAACAACACGATCTCCAAGCCATCCTTTTATGCATTTTGGAGAGCATGGAATGCCATTATCATTTCTGAGCATTGTGTCCATGATCTTTACACTCTCAGACAGAAGAGGAGGTGTTTCTCTCCTGCCTTCCATCCCTTTCACACATCCCAAAATCTCAGCATCTTGCTGGAGACACCACCAAGCTGCTCTGGGTGGACAACTGGGGCCTTTCAGCCTGGAACTTGAACTGTCCAAAAAGACAAAATCAAACCCATTGAACTCACCAGCCTCATTCCTTGGCTGCTGTGGGATGGACAATTTGCCTGCCTCCATGGGAACCTCCTGGGAAGCAGAACTTGTGCTGTGGCTCCTTCATTAACTCCTGACAAACCCTGTCAAGACCCTGGCTCAGCACTGGGGTATCAGCCCTTCCTTCGGAGCAGCACTTTGGGGAATGGGCCCATTCACAGTGGCTGCTCCATCAGGCAGGTTCCCGGAAAGGGGAGCTCGTCCTGGAGAGAGCCCCGTGGAAGAACTGGTGAGTGCAAAAGGCATTCCCAGCAGCCCCAATACCTCTCTAACCATAGGTTATTCAAATATTTTACAACTGGGGGTGAGCTGTGATTGAGTTTTAATTTAGTTTTGATTTAATTTTGATTTGTAGGGGCTGGAAGGAACCTGTGCTGTTCCCATCTCATCTGTGGCGCTCGGGGTGGTGCCACCAAGTCTACGAGCCTGATACTAAATACAATTTAAAAAATCATTCCCAACCACGTTTTCCCATTCCACAGGCAGGAATCCATAAGGGCAGCAATGTCCCTGGAGTGCTCATGGGACTGAAACTTGTGGGGCGGAACTTTCTCCCTGGTTAAATGCAGGAACAGCCCGAACAGAGCAGCCCAGAGAACTCGTCTCTGCTCTTCAGACATTTCTCGTTGAAAAGGCGGCTCCAGTATGAAAGTCCTTGAAAAATCCAGGCTGCAGATCCGAGGTGAGCCCACCAGAAAAGAAAAACAATAAAGAAAGTCGCTTTGAAAGACTGGGCGAAGGTCTGGAGGAGCCACAGTTTTCCTTCCCTGCAGCAAAGCGTGGCTAAAACAACACAAACTCCTATGGCTTACTAATTTTTCAACCCAATATTTTCGTGTAATTTGTGTGCTTTATAAGCCTTGGAAAAGCCACAAGAGGCCACCCATTCCTGATGTAATCGTCTTTGCATCCAACAAAGGCCATTACCATGTCAATGAGGGGCTGGCTTCAAAGAGCGCGGGGAGGCTCGCACAGCACCCAGAGGGGCTTTGCGCCGCTGCTACTGAAATAATAAACTCCTCTCTGCCTCCCCCTCCCTGCCCGGTTCGGGCTCCAGCTGGAGACGTTTCAACAGTTCTGTTCTGCTGGCAGATAATTCTCGGTTTGTTGTGTCATTTTTCGGGGGCCGTTGTTGCACACAACAAACGTTGCTACGTGACTGGAGCAGAAAGGCTCAGCCTTAGGTTGGGTCAGTTCGAGCACAATTTTTGTGCACTCTTTGCGTTTTGGGCCCTCCTTCAGGATGTTCCCTGCTTGGGGTGGAGGTTGCTTTTGTTTCCAGGGGGCTGCTTCGTGGAAATGGCTTTTTTCTCCACGAATTTATCCCGGTTTTTCTGCTCTCTGCAAGCTCTGCTGAATTTTTTTCCCCCCCCAAGCTTTAATTAGAAGAGGTTAATCACTTATGCTGAAGCTGTCAAACACTTCTGTCGGGAATATTTGCAAGCAGCAGAAGTGCCACTGGCTTACACTGAGCTATTCATGGTGCAAAATATTTTATAGACTTTCAGTTTTTGCACGTTCAGGACCTCACGTGTGCCCTTTTAGGAAGGCAGGAGGTGGGAACACCATGAACAAACTGCATCACGAGCTGCAAAACTACGGAAAAGAGAGGGAAAAAAAGAGCAACAAACCCCCAAAGCTTCGCTGCAAATGCTCACCTTGGGTACAGCCCCTCGCCAAATGCTTTGGGGCGGAACATTCAAAGATTATTTGTTAAAAAAAAGATTGCAAGTTGAAAATAACTCTGGGTTGGATGTCCAGAGTACCAAAAGGAGGCCTAAAAAAAAGTGCCTTGGCACTGTGAGATGTTCCTTGGTGAAGGAAATCAGTGGTTTAAGTCCTTTCCCTGTTGCTCACATCCATCGCTCTCCTCTGGATCTCCTTCCTGACCGGGTCTCATTTTTTGGGGAGTGACCTCACCCTGCTCCCTCTGCAGGAGCTCCAAACCCAGGGAAGCACCAGATCACATGGAGTCTCCAAACTGAGGTCAGAGTGCCTTGGAGAGAGGGATGAAGTCTCCTCAAGGAGGGAGCCCTGTCACCCAGCAGGGTCTGGATGCTGAGGGCAGGATGGAATTCCCAAACATCCATGATTAAATTCCCGAAACAGAGAGCCCTGTGGTAGCCCAGGTTTGTGTGTGGGATGGCAGAGAGGATTTAGGAGCTCACATGATCCCTGTGACTTCACAGGAGATCCCAACCCTTTCCAAATGGGCTGGAGAGCAGGAGAAACACCCCAACAACGAAATCCCTCCTCATCCCAGGGATGGTTGAGCAGAAGGATCAAGAGCCACAGAGACACAAAACTTTTGGGGGGTTTAGGGAAGAGCTTTTCCCTCTCAGTTGAAGAAGGCTTGGAAAACTCTGGGCTCACCAGAGCAGAGCCATTCAGGCTTTATTACAATCGGGTTTTATAACCCACGCTCTAATAAGTCCTGCAAGAATGTGGCTGCCTGCAGTAATCATTTCATAAATATTAATACAGCATTTAGGAACGGGGCCTTAATTCCAAGTGTTGCCTTTTTACTGGCAAGTGCAGGGTTTAATTAGCGCAGTAAAAGCAGAGATTAGTTAAGCCCTGCTGCTGTTCCAATACCTGGGAACCAGCACCGGCCCGGCTTTAATAAGCGGCTTCTGAGGAGGTGAAAGGAATTCCTCTGGCTGTGGGGGCTGTGGGGGGGGGCAGGTTTGCTGCTGGAAGGTGGCTGTGTGCTTTAACAAGGCTAGACTGTGGAATGACTTCTCCTTGCTGTCTGCATTTTTGTGTGTGCTCCCTCACCCACGGCCCCGCGCTCCTCCCGGAGCTGCACACACACACACGGCACCAGGACGGGCGACCGGCACCAAGGGCACGCTCGGAAGGGCTGGATTTCTCCTCTGGAAAAAAAGATTGACTCGTTTTTTCTCGGAAATTGGTGATTCTCTGCTCCTGGGAGCTCCTTCTTCGTCCCCCGCTGGTTTTTGCTCCTGGATGGAGCACCCTGAGTTTCCACCTTCGTGTATCACTTTCCCCAAAGATTTAGATAAAAATAACCACCCTGGAGTCATTTCTCCCACTGGTGTTTGGCACAGGGGCCTGGGGAAGAGACAACAGAGCTGCATTTTGGGCACTTTAGACCTGATCTACCTGCTCTGGAGCAGGGGGAGGTACTGCCCAAAATCCCAGGTAACGGCAGCACCAACTGCCCTCTCAAAGCAGACACTGCCAAAACTTCAGGACATGTCCTTTTCCCAGGGAAAGGATAATTCCAGCAGAGGGGATGGGGAAGGGGAAGCAGAGGCCACGTCCCTGCTGTGCAGGAGCAGCTTTCAGGCACAGGAGCTGCTCTGAGCTCACCCAGGAGGGCCCTGGTTGTGCCAAGAGCTGAACTCGGTCCCTTTGCTCCCCGCCTGGGGAGATGAGGCATGGAAGAGTCCCCTGGGTGAGGACAGCTCCGGAGAGAGAGGCAGTTGTGGTTCCTCCTGCTGTGTCCAGCCCCCTCAGTGCTGTGATTTATGACAATTCCTGTTCTGCAGACTGGTTTGAATGCAGATTTAAACATTTGGAGCCATCACAGGCCACACCCTCTCTCTGAGACCCTCGTGACCCTCGTGCACTGTGAGAGGCTGAGGGTGCTTTTGGCAGGAGCTGGGATGGCAACAGCCCCCTCCAGCTGGGAACCTCTGGGAATTCTCACTCTTGGCTTCTGGAAACAGGGGCAAAACCCCCCCTGAGTCATGTGAATGTGGGGGGGAAAAGAGCAAAATGAAAGATATCAGAGAGAGAGATCAGAATCCCAGAATATCCCGGATGGGAAGGGACCCACAGGGATCATGGATCCAACCCCTGGCCCTGCACAGACACCCCAACAATCCCACCCTGTGCATCCCTGGGAGCATTGTCCAAACGCTCCTGGAGCTCTGGCAGCCTTGGGGCAGTGCCCATTCCCTGGGGAGCCTGTTCAGTGCCCACCACCCTCTGGGGGAAGAACCTTTCCCTAAAATCCAACCTGACCCTCCCCTGGCACAGCTCCAGCCCTTCCCTGAGTCCTGTCCCTGCTCCCAGAGGTCAGAGCTGCCCCTCAGGAGGAAATCAGGGCTGGGGGCAAGTGGGAAAGTGGAATCCCAGGTGCATCCTGAGCGTTCTGGATGCGGACAGGGAATCCCAGGGCTGTGACCTCTCCAGCCCTTCCGCACCTTCCCTGGCCAGGCCGAGCAGCATTCCCAGCCGGGACACAGGGATCACTGGGGGATGTTGCCATGGCTGATTCCACAATTAAAACCAACTCCAGCTCATGCTGCAGCCCACGTTATAAAAATAAACGGAGCTGCTTTGCATAACAGCACAATTAGGGCCTAATTGGCAGCCGGTCTGTTAAACCATGAATGAAAACAAACAGGGCAATAAATGGAATTATTAGAAAGATATTGTGGCTTGGGGAGATATTACACCAGGAGGGTTTATTTTGAGGAGCACAGAGCACACCCAACCCGAGCAGAGCAGAGCAGGGCCCTTCTCCACTGCTCTTCCTCCTATCCCTGGAGATCATTCAAACCATCCATCATCATCCTCTTCCCACCTGGGATCATCAGGGCATCCTCACTCCACCACAGGCATCAGCGTTCAGTGTGGAGAGAGGCAGGAAATGGAATCCCATGGAAAGACATGGAGACAGAACAGGAATAGGTGTTTGTGTGTCTTTCCTCGTTTCTTGAAGAGGGATTGGGGTTGGGAATGGCAGCGGGCCCAGAGTTTTCCTGGAAACTTTACCTTGTGCTAGAACATGATCCATCATTAAAGCTGATTTAAATTTCCAGCGTTTCTGCCTGAGTTTCCTGCGGGGGTTGTTTGGTTTTGGGGGAAGAGTTGGAATTACAGGGACAGTCAGAGTGGACCTTCCCAACACGGTGCTGGCAAACCAGGGAGCGATGCTGAGCATCCTCTCCAGGGACTCCTTAACTTGGAATTACTCCCCTCCGTGCACAGACACAGGACACGCTGGAGGCACCCTGGGATAGCCTCTCCTATTATTCTTCCCTTATTCTCCCTTCAGGATGAGCTTCCCTGAGGTTTTCTATTCCAAACAAGCCTGTCCTGTCAGGCAGCCCTTGAAACTGAAATTACTCGGGGCAATAACAAATGCAGGGCAGGAGCTGTTGAAAACAAGGCATAAACCACTCGTTGAAAGGAACAGGGAGGAGAAAAGTTCACGGGGCACAGGTGTGCCCACAGCTGGCCCCGTGCAGCTCTGCTGAGGCATTTGTGCTTGCAAATGCTGTGATAAGAGCAGGGCAGGGAAAGGGAAAAGGAGAGGGAAAATCCAACCCAGTAGCAATCAGCAGGGTGGAAATGCTGACTGCTTGAAAAACTCCCATCCTTCCCGCGGCTCCACATTGGATTTGGCAGGATTTATCCCTGTTCATGGCGTAATTCAGCTGAGAAATGTGAATTGAAGCAAGCAGCGCTCCAAAGGTCCCTGGGAGCCTCGAGGGAGTTGGCAAACCTGAGGCGATGGCATTCATTGTATTGGGGACGATTCCCAGCTCTGCTGGAGCTGGATAGTTTGGAGATGATTGAGGATTGCATTCCCAGGGGTGGGCAGGGGATTGTCCTGCCAGGGCCTGTGTCAGCTCAGGCGCCTCTGGAACACAGGGATTGTGTCCACACCAACCATGGAACCCGCCCTGGTGACATCAGACACCGGGGCAGCTCCACAATGTGGCTCCTGAAGGCTCCTCACCAATTAGGGTGGTAGTGGGATGGGGAGATTCCAGCCCGAGGGACTCAGAGCCAAAGGGAGAGGGAATCACGGGTGTTTGGGGCAGCTCTGGAGGTGTCCATCAGCAGTGAATCCCTCATTTCATAGCCCTGGGGTTGCTCAGCATCATTTGCATTTTTGCAGGAGTTTCCACTGGAAAATTCCAAATCCCTTCCCAAACGTGGGTCAAGTGTTGTGTCACTGACATTAACAATGGGTTTTGGCTGGATGTGGCCCATGGTTTGGCCACTGATTTCCTACAGGGGATCTCTGGGGAGCTGTGCTGGTCCAGGTGAGGCCCCTGTGGGATGGAGTCTTGGCTGTTCAGTGCCCAGGAACACCACAAATGTCTTGGAAGGGCCATAATTTAGCTCTTAATGTCACAGATCCCAGAATATCCTGGGCTGGAACCCACGAGCTGGGTGTTATCAGCTCCCTGCTCTGACCAACTCAGCCAATCCCAGGCTCATTTTGGGGGGAGTTGGAGGTAATTTAGCCCAAGTTGGGTTTTCCAGGCTGTCCTGGTAGCACAGACCTGTGGATCTCCTGCTCTCCTCCAGCCCCACAATCTCAGTGCCGTTCTCCGGGTGACACGGTGGTGTCAGGTCCCAGGTTGGGCTCTGCGATCTCAAAGGTCTTTTCCATCCTGGTTAATTCTGGGATTCTGTCAATCCCCAGCCTGGGGGTGAGAACTGCCTGGCAAATCTCACCTTGTGCCCACACACAATCCGGGGGTGCTTCTCCATGGCACCGCTCCCTTCCCTTCCCACCCCTGGCTGAGGACGAAGACAAAACAAAAACCTTCTCCAAACACAGAAATACCCCAAGCTCTTTTTTTTTAATCGTCCCTCCAGAAATGTCCAGGAGTCTGAGTGCTCCCTGAGCAGCAAGAGCGGGAATGCTGCTGTGGGAAGGACAGGAGGCTCAGCCCCGCTGGCCCCAGCACGGGGGGCTGTGGCAGGAGTTCCCTGCGCTCACAGAACCCACAGCCTTGGCAGCCTCTGCCCAGCTCTGCGCCAAGCCCGGGGCAGCCCGTGGAGATAGGGCACTCGATTGACTCCACAGCTATTCCCCGCAGGATGGAGGAAAACGAGGGAGAGGAAATGAGGAGCAGGCTGGGATCACGGAGTCAGCGCAGACACACACACAGAGCCTGCGGGGTCACTGCTCGGCACGGGCACAGCTCCGCTGGGGGAGCTCTGTGGGCTGTGGTGGAAAGCCTGGAGTGGTTATCAGGGATCCAGGCGGGATGGGGAGAACGCTGGGAGGATTAAGGAGCCCTTTGTGTCACCTTTTGACCACTGCTTGTTGTTTGGAACGAAGCTGGTGTGAATCAGGATAACCTCCCCAGCCTTTCCCAGCTCCCTGCGAGTGTCCCACGAGCAGCTCCTCTATCCAGGCTGTTATTCCAGCGTGCCATCCCATCTGCTGGGTGGGGGAATGGCTCCCCCATGCCTGGTGAGGATCACAGGCCAGGGGAGGGGGTCTTTCCCTGGTAAATCCGTGGCTGAAGGATTCCTCACCCAAACTGCTGCCGTGCCCGGCACGCGGAGCCAGCTGAGCTCCTCCCCGGAGCCTGGACTGGGGTTCAAGGAACATTTTGGATGAGCAGAGCAGCAGGAGGAGGGAGGTGGTGGGAGCTTATTTAATAGATACAATTGTACATCTGATAAAGCAGTATCACCGCTCCATGTCCTTTCCAGACCTCCCCACTTCTTTTCCCTCTTTCCCTTAAACACGGATCTTCCTGGAGCTGGTTAAAGAGATTTTTGAGCAGAGATTTTCTCACTGTGTTCCCTTTGCTTAGAGCTTCATCCCTCTGCCTGCTCATGATCTAATCTTGGGTTTGGGTCCCCCAGGCAGCAGAGCTTTCCTGTGGCTCGATCCCGTTTGTGCCGAGCCTTTTGGAGAGCTGTGTGAGCGGGAGCATTCCCACACTTGTACCGGGCGCTTCCTTCAGGGATGTGTTGCCACTCACGTTTGTTTTCCGTTCTCTTTGGCTGCCTCTCGTCGCTCTCCTCCAGCAGTTCTGGCAGGAGTGGGTAACTAATGACTTCAGAAGGTCCTATTTCATGTAAAGTTTATCTCCTCCTGACTGACAGCTCCGTGGATCCTTTCCAAAAGCTTCAGGTTGGTTTTCCCGATGTCCTCTTATGTCAGACACAAGATTGATTCTCCTGCCAATGCCCAGAAGGTTTGAATCACAGAGTGTGCCTGTCATGCTCGGCTCTGATGGGCATCTGGGGTGTTAAATGGACACTTTCTTCCTTGGGGAGAAAAAAGGGCGCTTTATTTTAGCATGTTTGCTCCGTCCGTGAGAGGGGAGCGAGAGAAACAGAGGTGGAAGAAAGATGTGAATAAATGTGAGCAAAATGAAAGGCAAAGGAAGTGAATAAAGGATAAATAAAAGTGAGTAAAAAGAGGAAAAATAGCTGGAGATGTTGGAATGTCCCGTGGAGGAAGTGCAGACACCAAACCCTGCTGGTGAGAAGGGATTTAAAGAGGGAAAGGGAACCCCTCAGCCCAGGGAGCTGCAGGTGAGTTTCGGGAATGCAGGGGAACATGGACAGTGGAGGGGACCTCGAAAGGATCCACATTTGTGCCTGTGGTGATCCTGCAGCTGATTCCAGCTGCTGGGCCAGGCGTGGCCCTCTTGGATTGGATTTTGGGAATAAACCCTTCCCTGTGAGGGCGGGGAGGCCCTGGCACAGATTCCCAGAGAAGCTGTGGCTGCCCCATCCCTGGAAGTGTCCCAGGCCAGGCTGGACGGGGTTTGGGATAGTGGAAGGTGTCCCTGTGGGACTGGATGGGCTTTAAGGTCCCTTCCAGCCCAACCCATTCCATGATTCCATGGAACACAGGGAATAACCTGCAGGCACCACGTGCTCCCTTCTCTGTCGATGCAGAAGAAATCCAGGGAAATCTGCAGCTCCTCCAGCCCCCTTGGAAGGGTCACACAATGGAACAAGATAAGGGCGGCAGCCAAGGCAAACAGAGCGGGCCCACTCGCAACATTTCTCCAGATATATTTTTTTTAGAAAAGGAAAATACAGACTAAGCACATAAATGGACAAGACTTACTTAGCTCAGTCATTTTTTTCCCTCCCATGCACCACTTTGGAAAATAAATAGTTTTTAAAAAATATGGAGGGGTTTTTTTTTCTTCTTTTTTCAACCCAAGGCCCGTATGTACACTCACAGCAAACCTTTAAGAGCTACATTTTTGCCTTTTTTCCCCTGCTGTAATTATGGTCTCATTAAGATTCCAATAAAAAATAGTCAAGAAAACCGTTTTTTTTTCTTCTTTTTTAAATTTTTTTTTTTAGAGAAAACAGAAGTGCCCACAGTGTCTCTCTACATGTTACGCTTTTAAAATATTTGCATTTGAAATTCCTCACTGCAAATAATTCCAAGCCAAATGTAAATATAACACTTAGATTACTCCCAGAAGAACATTCTTTTGACCATTAATCCCTCCAATTCGGAATCAAATTTTTCCCTCTCTCTCCTTTTTTTTCCCCTTTCTCCCCAGGACTGTAATTCCAGTGTATTGACTGGATCCTGCAGTTTGACAGGCGATGTGTGCTAGGAAAAATATCCATATTTTAGTCCCTGCTGGAGATCCCTTGGTCTCCTCTGCTGGATTTTTGTCAGGCTCTCTGTCAGCTCTTCCAGAGCCCGTGGGGACAGAGGTCCCAGAACAGTGGGATGACATTCCTGGCAGGATGGGGAGTGGATTATGGAGCTTCCAGGCAGGACAGACAAGGTGCACTGACATGCTCAGCTCCATGGAAGGAGAGCACAACATGGAGCTGGAATAGGAACATTATCACTCTTTCTTCCCACCTCCATTATCCCAGGACACAGAAGGGTCAGCAGGAACCATCCCAACCCTCTACGGCAAAGCTCCTGTGGAATCCAGGCCAAAGGATTTCACCCAGGAGCTTCTGCTTGAGCAAATCTTCAAAAACTGGAGCAAATCCTGCAGGAAGGACAGCACGGGTTGGAGCTTCCCAGATAATTTTAAGGGGGAAGAGTTCTAAACTAAAAGAGGGTGGGTTTAGGTTGGATATTGGGAAGGAATTGTTCCCTGGGAGGGTGGGGAGGCCCTGGCACAGGGTGCCCAGAGAAGCTGTGGCTGCTCTATCCCTGGAAGTGTCCCAGGCCAGGTTGGATGGGGCTTGGAGCAGCCTGGGATAGTGGAAGGTGTCCCTGTGGAACTGGATGGGCTTTAAGGTTCATTCCAACCCAACCCCATTCCATGATTCCACATTCCTGTGATCCCAATTTGTGCCAACGTTTCTCCTCCTCACCTCTCCAAACAAATGTGCCAGGACTGATCCCAGAGCTGGCTCAGCTGTGCTGGGACAGGGTTGGTCCATGTTGGAAAACCAGGACCCGCTGTCCCATCCCACCCTGGAGACACCGAGGGACGAGCGGCTGCGGAATTCCAATCCAGACCTGTCACTGATGGAGAGAAATGCGAGGCCTGGTCCAGAAGCTTCTCCACGCCGCGGTTGTTGGGATTTGTGCGTGGCCACGGCCGTGTCCAGCGGGGGATCGGGATATTTGGACAGGGCACTTCCCAAGGAGCAGCTGGATCCCGGGGCCGGCGGCGCAGCTCCCACGGACAATGCACTTCTATGCGCTCCGGGCTGCCCCGTCCCAGCGCCCTCCCCTCAGGAAGATGGTTTATGAACTGTGTACAAACGTCCTCATTCAATGGCAGGAATGTTGTTTTCCTAAAATCGGGAATTAGGACTGGGGCTCATTTCAGGAATTAAGGTGTTAAGCCTCAGGAATCCAGCTGCAAAGACAGGCAGCATCCAAGGGATGGAAATGCCAGCCGGCAGGAATCTGGGTGCGGAGACTCTGCAATGTTAATTGGCTCTTTTTTTTTTTTCCCAAGATGGGTTTGTCCTGGTTGGTGGAAGGAGCTTTGTGCACTCTCCGTCGAAGCAGCACTTGGAAAAAGGCCCTGGGGGACTTCTTTCCAGCCCTTGTGTTCCTTGGAAGCAGTTGGGTTGGATCATCCTGCTTTGCCCATGGTTTTCTCCCCGGTGGGAATGCAGAGCGGTGGTGTTGGCACGGGGCTGCCTCCCACCTCTGTGCCTGGGCTGGAATGCAGGGAGCACAGACAGATCATCCCAGGAATGCCGTGGGTGTTTCCTTGGGTCTTGTTTCTATGTTTTAATTGCCTTAAAAATAATAGCGAGCGTGATCTGAACATAAAAAAAAAAAAAAGATAAAAAGTTGTGAAGTGAAGGGGAAATGAATTTGTGAGACAATGGGGCAGAGTGCAGCGCCCTGAGCCAAGGGCCTGGAGCAGCTTTCTGCACCTCTCCTGCTCCGGCTGATGGGAATCTCCCAATTTCCCTCCTGCCGATGGGAATCTCCAGGTTTCCCTCCTGCCAAAGCTGCAGCTCCCACCCTGCTCCTGGTTCTGGACCCCTCGATGACAGAGTGATCACTCCAGTCTGGATCTGTCGTTCCAGGCTCAGTCCTGACCCACCCACAGCTTCCCCTGCCAGGGATTCCCAAATGTTGGGATTTTAATGTCTCCGCGTGTGGCGCATTTTGCATAAAACACAAATGGATAAACAGCTTTAAAAGCGCTTTTCTGGTTTGTTTGCTCCTCTCCCAGGTCTCCACTGTACCACAAACTCTCTGCTGACACGAATTCCATGTTACAGACAACCAGCCAAGCTCAGGAGCACCATTTAAATACATTTGCAAGGGCATCAAAGCTAAATCAGAGCAGCATTTCCCTGAACTCCTGGGTTTTGGGCTGTTGGTTTTCTTGTCTGTGCAAAGGAAACATCAGCCTCTGTCCTTGACACGGGGGAGATACAATCACAGGAGACTCCCTGGACTGGAGAGAAATCAAAGCCACTCCACTGGCCTTAATTTGGAGGCAGCAATTCCTGCCTGGCATTTCAGATACAATTGCAACATTTGCCGTGAAAGCTGCTTGGGAAAGATAAACTAAATTATCCTTACTGCTACAAAATGTATTTATTTATTGTCAGCAGCAGAGATTACCCCCGGACACTGAGTCCCAAGTCTCTCCAGCTTTAACCTCCCATTCCCAATGGAGGTTTTTCCCATCCCTGGGCTTCCTGCTCCACTGGCCCTTCCCCTGTGCTTTGGGTGTTTTCTTTTGGATCCCTGCAGCTGCCCTGGGATGGAATCTGAGGGTGCCACGGATAAATTTGCTCCGTGGGTTTCTTCAAGGGAGCTGCAAAGGGGGAGAGGATTGGTAAGGATGAAATGACGAAAAGTAGAACTTAAGGCAGCCACTGAGAATAAACATTGTGGGCAGTAGAATTTCCGTAGGGTGAGGAATAATTGGAAAGCAGAGACAGCAGAAATCACTCAGATTGAACAGCAGGGCCAGTTGGGGGACAACCTTATCCAGTGTCCTGCTCTGAGGACCCCGTGTCCCAGTCCAGTGACCCTGGAGCCAGAATCCCAGCACAGCTGCTGGGAATGGTGGAAAAGCTCCAAACCAGGCAGGTGAGTGAGCCCTTGCAGCCGGAAGATCGGGAAGTGTGGAGCTGGTTTTTGAGGGACACAGAGAGCTGGAAACCTGAGCTGTCCATCAGGATTTTCACAGCCTTGAAATGTCCCTGCCCCAGCGCAGCCCTGTCCCCCGCAACCCCAGCAGCCAGGAGAAGACCGTGACACCGCAAGGCTTCCCCTGGCTGAAAACTGGGAGAGAGATTCCTGGTTTTATCACCCCCCCAGGCCAAAGCTGGTGGACAGGAGGAGGCTCCTCGCTGGGGGAGCAGGGACTGTAAATCCAGTCTGTTCCCGGAGTTTACTCAACAGTGCAAACAAAAATAAACGGGTGTCAGCTCGCCCGCTTCGAGAGGCCGTGAAAGGTGACACTGTGTCACTAATCCCTTGTTGCCCTTCATTAAATACATCCTCTGGGCTGTTAATCTTCACACCTTCCTTCGGGGGCCACCGGGCAACGAGCTGGGAGGTCTTGACCATGGCAGAGGATGGCAGGAGATGCCGAAGGTCAGGCTGAACAAGCAAAACCAAGAGGGTTGGAGTTGTAATAAGATCATGTGTGAAGAATGCACGTTAAATATGATCAAATCGGCTGGGGTGGCTGAAGGAGGAGCAGCCCGGCTAAGAGGATATCCCAGAATGCCCAGAGAAATCTGATAAGATTCCCACTGACTCCCAGATGTGGGATTTGTACCCAAGTGGGACAACACAACAGCTGGGATGGGCAACTTGGATGGGCACGACAGCAAAGGTGGGGAAGCTTTGGGGGCTAATGAGAGTCATGTCCACAAGGAGAAGGGCCCTGCAACTCAAACCATCCAAAGACAAGGAATAAATGTGGATTGGATGAGGAGAATTCCCAGCTTATTGACCCCGTCCTCCCTCCTGCCCTGCTCCAAAGGGGCCTTTCTGTGGCTCCTGCACGGAAAGGAGGGGAATATTTGGGACTACAAAGTTCCTTCCCCCAGCAGATGAATTGAGCGGCGCCTGTGCCGAGGCTCGAAGCGCTGACACCGACCTGCAAGGCTGAGAGCAGCTCAGACCCTTCCCGGTGCCGTATTGCCACATAAATCCCTGCAGGTGCTGTTGGGGTGGTGTTTGGTGATAAACAATCCAAGTAAGGGGATGTTTTGGTATAACAATCTCTCACTGGCACGGGTTTTCCCCTGGTTCTCTGTGCTGCTGCTGAGCCACAGCAGAACGAAGTTACAGTGCCCTTGTCTGGGTATCAGAGCTCAAACTTCAGCACCAAACAGACAAAAAATAAGAGTGACACCTGGCAATGACGAAATAATCCAGCCTGTCTCATCAGCCATGAGCCTGGGCACATTTTCCCGTTTTTCCTTGGATACACCGAGGTGTCGGGGTGACTTTGCCGGGTGAGACAGATGAACAGCTACTGACTCCCTGCCCCTGGGTGTCCTGCAGAATTCCTCTCCTCTGGAAGAGCTGCCACAGGATCCCTGAGCCAGAAGGAAATCTCTCATTTGGCTCAAAACGATGACAGCCCCAAAAGAACCGGCCCAGAGGATAAACACACCTTTTGGTCACGTTAAACGGACAGGAAATGAGATATTTGGAAGAATGAACTCCCAGAGATCGAGGGAGAGGTGGGGAGAGGCCGTTGCAGCTGGTGGTGGCTCAGTGACCCTGTGCTGAAAGACGGGGAACTTTGCCTGCATCATTCCAACACGGCAGTGAACCCCTGCCTCGGAGCACGGGCATCCAGACCCCCGGCACGGGAGCTGCTGTGCCACAGGGCTGTGGAGCTCCCGGGATTCGCGCAGCAGGACGTGTTTGCACAAGTGCTTTGCCACCAAAACGGGTTTGTGTTCATTTGAACGACAAAAAACCCCAAAAGGGCAGCCCCAGCCCCACAGCCCCGCCGCGCAGGGCCCCGTTGACTGTTTCCCTTTGCCAAGAACATGTGGTTCCACTTTCTGGGGCTGGTGGTCTCCAGGGTTAATGACATCTGACCATATGGCCCAAAGCAAAGAGTGACGGGACCAACGTGCAGGACAATTAATCTGGGGGGGGGAAAAAAAAAAAGAAAAATAAAAAGAGAAATCCCGAAATGCCCCCCTCTCCCCGTCAGATCCTTGGGCTGACATCGAGGCAGATGTTGTTGACATCTGGGAAGATGTGAAGAGCGGGCTTTCTTTTCCCTTTTCACGTTGCAATGCCCCAAATGTAAATAGTAGACACAAAAACATTTTTAAAGGGTACTGTCTCCTTTCCCCCTGCCGAGGCCGTGGTTGTCTCCACACCACTTCCAGCTCAGCTTTTAGAGGTTTTTGCAGTGACACACTCCCAACGTGTCCAGTGACAAATGATGTAACGTGTTGCTGGCCCAGGGGTGCTGTTGCAGGGGAGCCCTGCAGGGTTTTCTTTACATTCTGCACGCGAACGTTTCCCCCCCCAACAAACCCTGGGATGCAGAGGCAGAACCCAGCCGGTGCAAACAAACGGCCAGGAAGGTTTCCCGTTCCCCCCTTTCCCCATCTGCCCCCACCCTGGGCTTTGGCCTCCGTGTTAGTGGGGAACGGGCACCCCTGGGAGCCGTTCCAGCCCCGCTGGGAGCCCCGAGGGGATCCGGGCACAGCCAGAGCCTCTGTGCCTCCAGCATCCCATTAAAGCTGCCGTGGGTTTATACAAAACACGAGCCAACTGGGCTCTAACCAGCTCTGGCTCTGGAAAATCCAGCCCCCACCCTGGCAAGGCTTTGTTTGGTGCTTGTTTTCGAGTCTGCTCTGACAGAAACAAGTCCCAGCGGTGTCGCTGAAAGGCAGGGCTCCCTCTGGGTCCCTGGCCACAGCTCTCTGCTCGTGACACCGAGGGCAGACAGGGTTCTGCTGAAAGAAGAGTGCTTTTTGGAGCATTGCTTATTTTGTTTGGGGCACTAATATAAACTGTGCTGGCAAATCCTTTCTCCTGTAGGCAAAGGTTAAGTAGTCCATTGATTTAATTGGCTTAAAGTTAAGTAGGTGTCTACAAGATTAGAGCCCTTCGTTTCAAGCTGCCTTCCTTCTTCCTCTGACATCACCGAGATCTGGGGGGAGCTTTTTTCTTCCCCCAGCTTTGAAAGTTCGACGTTATCTTTCGTCAGCATCTCAAGAGCTGGCAGAAAGATGCAAAGCCAGGGTTTTACAACATTTCCAGCTCCCTCTGGCTTCGCCACTCGGGCAGCCTCACAAGCAGCAGAAGACACATTTGTCCTGCACCACGGCCACATCTGAGGGAGCTCAAGGAGCAGCTCAGCTTTTTATACTCAGTGTTTTAAAGGCTGAATTCTAAGTTTTCGACCCGTTTTTGTGCTGTTTGCCCAGATTTTATAGTCTGGCTACAGAGAGAACTCTGGGGAAATATGGGATATAAAATAGGCTCTCTGAGATCCTCCTCCCTGGAGGAGCAGCCACCATCCCATGATTTCCACATGGAAATGCCGAAGGTTCGAGCAACCCTTCACTGTAAAGAGCCTCCCAGCCCAGTGGTTCCCCCACACACTCATCACCCATCCACCCAAATCAACATTTTGGGAGCGCGAGCACCGCTGTGAATCTCGGGAGCATCTGAGAACAGGCAGTGCTTCAATGCTGGAAGCACAAAAGGTTGAAGCATTAATCTGAGTCCAAAAAAGAGGAAAAAATGACTTTAAAGGGTCTTCTGTGTTGTTTTTGCCAGTTTGAGTCTGTGTCTCATCTCTGTCAAAAACCTCCTGACTGAAAAGCCTCCTGGCATAGAGAGTCATCTCCAAACTCAGGGAACCTGCATCTGCTTCAAGTTGGAAGTAAATTATTTTACAAAAACCCCCTCCTTCTTTCTATTTTTGGTAATTTCTTACTAGAAATTCTCTTCTCTAGAAGCTTTTTGAATTATAAATGTTTATTACAGATGTTTGCAATGCATACCTGGCTCCCTGGGGCACATTTAACATTCATAGATTAGATTATGTGATTAAATGCTTATTGAAGACATCTTAGTGCAGTTTTCCATTGCAGAATGCTTGGAAGGGCAGCTTAACATGAATTTAGGGCTTCAAAGATCCATCCATGTTCTCCATTGTCCCATTTAGGACAGAAATACTGGATGAAGAAACAGGTGGGAATCTGCTTTTTCCCTCCGTAGGCAGCACCACTCTCTCCAAAGGGAATGTCCTTTTTCCCACTGAAATCAGGGCACTTGAACTCATCCCCTTGTGCTACAAACTCTTGAGAACGGGAACAGTTTCCTTTCTATTCCCACAATCCCCACCAGATGGAAATTCTGGGTTTGTCTCTCTCTTAAGCACTTTCAGTAAATGTAATAAATAAAAAGATAAAGTGGAGAGGTCTGGAAGAAAACACGGATTAGGTTTTGATAGATATTGAGATGTTAAAGCTGCGGATTTTGTGTTTAGCCACAGAGGGAATCAGGTGCCCAACTCCTCGGAGCTCATCTGCAGGGCAACTTTTGCAAGTGCCACCAAGGAAAACTCTTCACCTCTTGGAGATTGTGGATCTCCAGGAAATTTATCCCTTAATTTCTGCTGCTATGACAGAAATGTTCTGAACTGTGGGAGAAAGCTTTGCCTCAGTGATTGCTGTGCACACATTAAGGGGTTTTAACATTTCTCCTGGTTCAGCTGGATGAGTTCTTATGGAAACCCTTCTCCCTGAGGCATCCCACTGCTCCAGCCAGCTCTGGCTGCTGGGTTGCAGGGAGGAAACGGCCTCAGGTTACACCAGGAGAGGTTTAGTTCAGATATTAAGAACATTTTTATCATGGAAGGGATGCCCGAGGATGTGGTGGAGTCACCGTCCTTGGAACTGTTCAAAAAGCATGTGGATGTGGCACTTGGGGACTCGGTTTAATGGTGACCATGGTGGTGGTGGTGGGTTCAGCACAGAAGGGGTTGGGATGGGCTGGTTTGGGATCTCAAATGGTTTGGGTTGGTTTGGGGTCGATATTGGAACCTCCAACGGTTTGGGTTGGACCACCCAATTCCAAAGCCCTGCCATGAGCAGGGATGCCCTCCAGGAGCTCCATCCCACCCGACGGTCGGGCCTGCTGATCCTGAAGGCCTTTTCCAAGCCGAGGGACGCCAGGTGCAGCTGTGAGGGGACGCGAAGCGCCGGATGTGCCCTGGGTGCATTCCTCATTCCTCGTTCCCATTTGGCAAACCCCGGGCCCGGGCCTGGCAGCGCTTCCAGTCACGTAGGGTGGGATTCCAATGCCAAAAAGCTTCGGAGCTCTCACTGCAAGCTGCACATCCCTTAATGCAGAAATTGCCCTCGAATGAGATCAGAGCACAGCGACCCCGCAGGAACGGGGCCGATGTGTGTGCAAACCCACGGGGGCTGAGCGGGGACCGTCTGCGGGGTCTGTGGGTTCTGTGGGGGGCACACAGCGCTCTCCCCTCTCAGCTGGCACTTGCAAGGGCTCTGCTCGCTGCTTATCTCTGTTCTGATCTCGCTGAGCCTCGGCTGCAAGCCCAGCCACACTCGTGTGTGTGCGTGTGTGTGTGTGTGTGTGTGTGTGTGTGTGTGTGTGTGAAGGGGTTTTGAACTGTGAAAGGCCTGCAAAGTGCAAAGCCCTGACAGAGACAGGTTCAAAAAAACCGAATAAACAGCCCCAGGGGTTGTCTTTTACCTGTTTCCTCAGCTGATTATCTGAGAACAATCAGACTGCGCTGTGCTTTCTTTGGATCTGCCTGTGCCCTTACGGAGCTCCGGGAGAATGCAGAATGAGCATGGATCGTGTTGGAGCAGGCTCGGGATGGCTGGGGAGCTGTGCTCAGGATTTCCCCACCTTCCCGGGCTGTGAGGGGGTTATAAATCCATCATTTAATGACTAAATACATGGACAGCCATTTGACCAAATGGATCTCCCTGAAAAAGTCATGGAAACATGGAATTGTTTGGGTGGGAAGGGACACTAAAGCCCATCCGGTGCCACCCCTGCCATGGGCAGGGACACCTTCTCCTATCCCAGGTTGCTCCAAGCCCTGTCCAACCTGGCCCTGGACACTTCCAGGGATGGGGCAGCCACAGCTGCTCTGGGCACCCTGGTTCCATTCTGTTCCTCGTGTGAAATGAGAAAATACTCGGATCTCAAAATAGTTCATGGGTTGGGAATGATCCAGCCTAAATGTCCAGTTATTCCAGGCTTAGCACAAACTCCAGGACAGCTCCAGAATGGAATTTTATGTTGTCCTTTACCTACTGCATCTTCCTATTTCATCCCTAACAGGAGCTGACCAGGAGAGAGCAGCCATCCCACCAGAGTGGGGGTTTAAGGGAATAAGCTTGGATTGCCTTTGGAGCAGACACACAGAGCTGAAGCACGGAGGGAGAAATGAATTTAAATGCTCTTTGTGTTTATTTGATTTAACCAGGTCCATTTTCTCCTGCCCCAACCCACTGGTGCTTCCAGAGCCTGGAGAAGTCCTACTTCCCGAGCCATTCCTGCGACAGGCACTCGCCGCGTCAGACAAAATAAATTAACCAAAATTTAATTAGTTTGTAGCATTCCTGTCCAAACTGACAACTCAAACACGGTGAAAAGATCACGTTTTTCCCCGGGGAACACTTTTTATTTCTTTCTTTGCTCTCTGTCTGAGGGGGAACACGAAGTTGGGAGCTATTTATAGGTTTTACATGGCCTACTGCTTCCTGTGCTGTGGGAGGGTTCAGGAGTGAGGCCATAAAGGAATTCAATTTCCTCCTCTCCCTTCAGGCTGTGGATATGGACCCTCTGCTTATTTACATTCGGCCTGACAAGTTTTTCAAGTGCCTGAGCCATTTTCCTGTAATCCCCACTGGATCCTTGGCATGGGTTTCCATCACAGAATGTCCTTTCAAAGGATTAAGTCCTGGTTCTGGCCTAACTGCATGGATATAAATATGTGTATGGATATCTTAGGATTTTCTCAGGGAAGCATGGAATAACTCAGATGAATTTCCTACAGCCATGAAGAATTGCCCTTGGGAAAAAAAAAAGGCCAAAATATCACTCAGAGCTAGAATTTATTAACAAGATATTCGCATCTTCCACTTTCCCACCTCCTGCCAAACTCGGGCCAGTTGTGAATTGTGGTGACAATTGTTGGGTGTCACAAACGGTGCAGGATCAGCTTCGTGTCCCAAATCCAGCCCTGGGGGATGCCTTGCAGCGAGGCTGGAATTCCCAGAGCAGCTCCCACGTCCTGGGCTGGCACAGAGCAGGGGAAGGTGTTGTGGTTGGAGTAGCTGCCTGCTGGAAGCAGCTCAGTAATGATTTTGGGGCTTGAAAGCAGCTACTAATTACTTTAATTAAACAATTATCCACGAGATCAAATAAACAGCAAATAATAAATCCTGCAGGTTGGGAGTATTATGCATTTCACTCAGATAAGCATCAGTGAAATACAATAGAGTTCAGTGTTATTGTTAATTTTAACTCGGGGCTTACAAATCGCAGCTGCCCTGAGCTGTGTGAGATGCAGGAGATGCCTCCTTGTCCAGGTGAAGCAGGAAATCCAACCAAAACCTCTTTTAATTCTTGTTTTCCAAAGAAAACCTTGCCTTGCTTTCCATCTCACCCCCCTGGTGTGGTGGGGGAAGGTCTGCCCGGGATGGCAGTGATTTCCCCTGGCTCTGCTGGACCCCTCAGCAGGAAAGAAGAGAGAGTTTAATTCATTATTTCCAGGATTTCTGTGGTGTTGGGTGCTGTTGGCAGCTCACATCCTCAGGGAATCGTCTCCTCACTCACAAGGAGGAATCTGGGAAGGATTCCACACAGGGTACGGAATGAGGGAGGGAGACCAAACATGGGAGTGCTCCCCTCAGAGAGCAAATCTCAGGAGTTTTATGTGATGAATTTACCCCAATGTGACGTAAATGTGATGATTTACCCCAAAAGCGAGGCAGGAGCTGCTGCTGCCCCAGCAGTGAATTCCTGTTCTTGCCTGGAGTGCCCGGTGCCATTTTTGGGCCACTCTGGCAGCACAAGCCCCTCCCCACCGCTGCCCAGGAGTGCAAGGCCACAGAGCAGAACTGTTGCATTAAAACTTCATTAATTGCACGCATCTGATTAAACAAATACCAATCCACGGGCCCGGAGTGTTTCCTATACCCCAGGAGTGGATGAATTCCTGCATCCGAGCCACCAGCTTCCCAATCCACCCAGGACAGGCACAAAGGGAGGTTTCCAAGTCAGTAACCCAGCGGTGATTTGTGACACGTCAGGAATATCCAGGGAAAACTGATGGTGCCGGAGACCCTGGAGAAGGGAAATCCATCTTCTGCTTGGGAAGAGGTGAATAACTCCTGGAAACCCAACACATTTTACCTTCCCCCTCCCCACCTCGCTTTCACAGCCTATTCCAAGTGGTTTGCAACTGAAAGAATTCCATATAAAATAATAAAAGGAACAGATTACCGGGAGCAGAAATGATACTAAAGCTGAGCCACTGCTGCTCTCTCTGTCCCGCGCCGAGGGAACGTTCACTCAGCAATTTGGTTTTAATGGCACAACTTCCAAAGCAGCGCTGGGCAGAGAGTCAAAATCTACATTTTAAGGAGATATTTTAAGTACCCTACAATGCACAGGAGCCCAAATGGTTTTTCTTTCCCTGTAACACAAGACTTTGTCTTCCTACAGATGCACGTGGAGGGAGGGAGATGAATGGAGGCATCCCATAAAATCCATTGAATTCGGCTTCTCCGAGGGTGGCATTTCCCACCTGAATCCCAGGCATGGATGGCGCAAGGTCACTGTAAGGGGTTCACTTGAAAATTTAAAAAATTCTTTAAATTAAAGACTTGAGGGGAAACAAACAAATAGACATTTTAAAAGTAAATAAAAGCAGCAATCAGGGGCACAGTAAAACATTTGCATGCTTAAAACAATGTTTGAAGGATTGTCCTGTTGAAATCAGGGATTTTCCACAGAATCCCAGAATGGCTTGAGTTGGGAGGGACCTCAAAACTCATCCCAGCCCCTGCCATGGGCAGGGACACCTTCCACTGGAGCAGGTTGCTCCAAGCCCCATCCAAGATGGCCTTGGGCACTTCCAGGGATGATAATGTGCAATTTAGGAGGATGTTAAATGGTTCAATGCTGCTCATTCCATGGAAGATTTTCCAGCAGAGCATCCCAACACCTGCACATGCTGCTGTGTGTGCTCAGGTCCCCTTCCTTTGGGACTGTCCCATGCCAAGAGCATCCCTGCGCTCAAAAAGGGACTGACTCTCATCAGGTTTGGCCAAAACTTTGGTTTTTTGCAAATTTAATGCAAATCTAGGAAGAACGAGGCCCAGCTCTGCTCTGGGGCTGCTCCCTGCACTGAGGGCAGGACAGAACCCCGACCCAGGACAGAGGAATTATTCCTGGATAAATGAAGCGAGGTGAACAACTGAGCAGGAGATGGAGAAATCTCTTTGTAACTCCTCAGCTTCCCTCTAAACCAGGAATATTGGCACGACCAGCTCTGCCCAGGGCTGAAATTTGGGAGTCTGAAGTGCTTGGAAGGGCTGGGGGTTGGAACGAAAAATAAAATAAGCTCTGAAGAGAGTGTGAAAAACGCCAGGATACGGAGAGTAGATGGCAAACCGAGCTCCAAAGCAGGGAGAGGGCTGGACGTGCCCATCCCCTCTCCCCATCCCCTTTCCCCATCCCCTCTCCCCATCCCCTCTCCCCATCCCCTCCCCAGCCCAGCTTGTTTATCCCTGCTCTGCAGCAAACGCCGGCTCGGAGAGGGGAGGAGGGGGGTGCACTGCCATGAAAGCTTCCCCCGTCCTTTCTTCTCCTCTCCCTAATGCTGCCCCTGATCTATGCAGCTGCATTCCAGCCAGCTTCAAGGACATGTTTCTGAATCCCATTCAAGATGCTGACAGCCCCCGAAGGTGTGAGGGGAAACATGCCCTCAGATGGACTGCATTTATTCGTCTGCTCAGACCTTTAATCTGACATGTTTAGCAAAGCCTCTGCAGCCGCTGCTCGGAACGTTCCAGAAGAAGAAAGCAGGAGAAGCGGGGTTCAGGTGTTGCCTCTGGAGGTTGTTGTGGGGTTGGTGGGGCGGGCTCCAAACCTGACAGGAAGAAAGTGGTGCCAGCCAAGGAATGGGGTCCTCCGGTGCTGCTGGGCTGGGCTGGCTGCCCTGGCTTGGCTGGTGCCCACCTTGGGGTTAAAACTAGTTTTACTGGTCTTTGGTCTTTGACTGGTCTTTGACTGGTCTTTTACAGGTCTTTCACTGCTCTTTGACTGGTCTTTTACTGGTCTTTGACTGGACTGTTTGGCCATGTGGCACCCCAAGGACGGCCACGAGCTCCTTCGTACCCTCCATGGCAAATGGTCCCAGGTCTGTGCTTGAACCCATGGAACCCATTCCACCGCTGAGGGTCAGAGTCCCATTTCCTTTCTCGACCCCAAGCAGGACTTCAATAGGATTCGTGCAGATCATGAGCTCACGCTGAAGGCAGATAAGACCTGAGGCAGATAAGGGCTCCTGTCCTTGCTCTGCACAGAAATTGCTGAACTCCTGCCCACTGTGAGCAGAGATCTGCTGATTTACACCAGCAGGAGAAGGGCAACTTTCCAGTCCTGGTTTTAAAACATCAGAGATCTCATGGAAACAGCTGCATTTTATTTTATTTCTTTTCTTTTTTTTTTTTCCCCCTTCTTTTTTTCTTTCTCTAGTTGGGACTAACTCAGTGTCCTTCTCTTTTTAAATTTGTTTTTGGTGGAGAGAATATATCCTTGCTCTGTCCTGGTGAAGCCCCAGTTATTCCTATTTCATTTACATCAACATCACTCCTGACTTAGTCACCAGCCTTAAACGATGTTGACTTAACATGGGATTAAACAGAATAAAAAATGACTCATCACAGTGTGAGGGATTTCTGAGGCTGAGCAAAGGGGAGAAAGTGGAACAGCCTGATCAGCCCCTAACTTCTGCAAATCCTGCTTTTCTCTCTCCTGCTGAAGCGGGAGGAGGGAATTCCCTGTGGTGCTGAAACTCTGGCAATGGGAAAAAAAGATCACTTTGCAAAACGCAGAATAAAAAGCAACTTTAATCACTTTGATAAGATTCTCCTTAAAAACATCGAGTTCTGCCCCGAGAGTCCTGCTGCAGCACGTTCATCACCACAGGGACCTTGAGCTGGGTTAAATTGTATTTTCCAGCTCTGGGGGTTCCAAATTCCCCGTGGGACAGCCAGCCCAGGGATGAGCTGGTGGCACAGCGGAGGGGACACGGGGCAGCTCAGAGGGGACATGGGGCAGCTCGGAGGGGACACAGGGTGGGTCAGAGGGGCTCAGGGCAGCTCAGAGGGGACACAGGGCAGGTCAGAGGGGACTCAGGTCTGCTGCATTTTGGAGCGGATTTTTAAAAGGGGGGAAAAAATCCCTAACTCCTGAAAAATCACGTAATTTTAAAGCCTGGCCCCGGTGTCCCTGCCATGGTCCCCCAGCCTCTCTGGGGCCAGAAAGGGCTCTGGGGTGCCCAGACTCGGGGCCGTCGTGGCACAGAGAGCGGGCAGGCTCTGCCCAGGGAGCGGGACAGGACTTGGAGCCCCTCTGAACACGGAGCTCCGCACGGAGCCCGGTGGCAAACCCTTCCCGGGGGCTGGGATTTGGCAGCCAAAGCCAAATCCACATTATCCCGGCGCAGCCACTTCAGCTCCTAATGACGCCCGGGCCTCAGATCTCCACTCTGCTCCTTTCTCGTGAGTAGAAAGAGCAGATCAGAGGACACCCCCCAAGCCTTTGAGGAGCATCCAGCTCTGGGTTAGAGCCCCATGACTTCACTGCGAGCGTTGCTCGCCGCTCTCGACGTCTGGAATAAAGAGACAGACGGAAAAAAAGCACCTTTGGAGCCTTGAAGACTAATTAAGAAGTGCATCAAAAGAGAAAAAAAAAAGGAGAGAAAGAGAGAGAGGGAGAGATACGTTTGGCCGACTGTGAATGAATCTTATAAAATGGAAATGGGAAACATGTGCAAACACTTTAAATATTTTTGCCCCTGCAAGACACTTGAAGACTTCCCTTGTAAAACAAATAGGGAACAAAATAAAACCAGGTTTCCTTCAGTCAGCACATAATCATTTTCATGTTAATTTTTATCTTGTTAACCCAAAAATCTATTAGAAGAAAATTATCTGCCTGAAATCTGGCTTGTGACTCACGCTAAGTGGTTCTGATATTTTGAGAAAATAAATCTTTACACTGTTTACACAAGTCTATCTGAAATTACAGTGTGTAAAAGAAATAATGGTTTCGAGTGACCATAGGTGACAAATGATCGGGCTTCTGATGTTGTTCCCCTTGGCCTTGGCTACAGGCGAGGTTTTTTTCCCTTTCTTTTAATCCCTGCTCGTTGCAACAATGGCAGAGCACGGCCAGAGGGAAATGCAAAACTAATTGAGCTCATTCAGCAGGAAAATAATCGTGCTATGGATCAGGCCCAGGTGCCGAGCAGGGTCAAATCCAGTCGGAATTAAAACGGGCAGAAGAATAATTTAATTACAGGCCTATCCTTAATTGTGAGAATCCTCCCTGCTTTTCGTGCCAATTTACGCCACCAAAGGACTCGGATTTTGGAAGAGATTTGCACACACAGGGCAAGATGGTTTTGAATGGAATCATGGAATCATGGAATCACGGAATCACGGAATCATGGAATCATAGAATCATGGAATCATGGAAAGGACCCACAAGGATGATCCAAGTCCAGCTCCTGGCCCTCCACTCCCATGTTTCACAGTTGTCACCCTAATTCTTCATTTCCCAAACAGGCCCATTGATTGCCGTTAAAGGGAGAATTAAAAGTTCTTTCAGCATTTAAACATTCCCGTTCCTTCTCACAGATGCCATCAGTCTCCACACATTCCTTGTGTCGTTCCCAAAATACAGTACAATAACAATAATAGTTCAACATCTGTGGCTAATCCTCCAAGCCAAAGACCATAATTAATCCTAACCCCTTTCTTCTGCTTGAATTTCAGCAGCATAAAATAATAGGAAGAAGGGGATGTTCAGTGGTGAGAAATCTGGATAAACACACAGAAGTTCTAATTAATGGGAACGAGCGGTGTGTTTTGGCTGGAAAACATCCTTTTGGGGCAAGGAGGAGGAAGCAAATGAAATGAAAACTGGGCATTTCACTCCAGGATTGGAGCTTTCCATATTCTGCCCTGAGTTGCTTTGTTAGCTAAGGCTCTGGGAGGACAATTATTCCGTGGTTTGTATTGAAGTTATTGCTTAAATTCACTTGAATCCACAGTGGGCAGCTTGGAAAAACTGCCTGGGTCCTGGGATTCCTGAGGAGTGCTCAGTCCCACAGGGAAAAGCTCCTTTTGAGCAGTTTTTTGTTATTTTGCAAATCAATTTTGTTTCAGCTCAACCAGTTATCAAAACCTTTACAGCTGAGCTTTGCTTTTTAAAGGGAATAGAATCCTTTCCACCCCGCTTTGCAAAGCTCATTCCCATGCCAGGTTTTCCATCCTCTGGCTTTTGAGTCTGGATAACTTCATAAATAAAAAACAAGGAATAGATAAATGTCCCTGCTTGATGCTGGAATCCTGGGAAGGACAACCAGTCCCAGCATTCACCTGACACAGGGAATCTCTCCTTATCCACACTGGGAAGGCAACACCTTGGCACAGACTGGTAGGAAGAAATGTTGGGAATAAACATCCATATGGTACCTTGGAATTCCTTGGGATCAGAAAACCAGTGAGGGGTTTTTCCTGCTGGTGAGGGACAGCTGGGATGGGACTGGAGAGGGGAAGAGAAGCTGGACATGGCTGGAGCCCAGGCTTGAAGCCTGAATTCCTTTGGGAATTTTCTCCCCTATTTAAAATCTGTGGCTTGGCTGGGCACCCTGGGGTTGTTTAACAAGGAATACTCCAGATCCTTCCCCTTCTTCCAGGTGGGACAGGGCAGAATCCAAAGGGAAAGCCCAGCAGGTGCCTTTGCTGGTGAGGGATTTCCACCTCAGAGCCCTGGATTAAAGCAGCACCATAAATCCAACGTTTCCTCCTCATGAGCCCTTCTCATCCCCTGTCCCAAGCCTTGGGCGATCCATGGATGCACATGGGCTGTCCCACAGCCCCAGGAGCTGCCACCTCACAGGGGACAGCTCAGCATCCTTTGGGGGGATCTGGATTCCAGCGGGGGAAGGGGAGGAAAAGCCATTTAGTGGAAATCAGCCCAAATTCTCCAAAGACTGCAGATTGCAGAGGTGACAGGATGTGCTTTGTGGCAGGAGGTACCACACTGGAGGGAAGACAATATCCCACCCCACTGGGGCAGGGCAGGCTGAGCTCCCATGCCCAGACCGCTCTGGGATGGGATCCAGGGCATTTTTGGGGCTGTTCGCAACGGGAGAACTTCCCAAGGATGCTGGGGCTGAGCTGCCCACCCCGACCACAGCAAGGATTGTGTTTGTTTGAGCTGCAGCTCTCCCACCTCAGCAACAACCACCAGCACTCCCAGCTGGGCGCCTGGCTCAGCACAGACCCCAAAACAGCTCCAGGGAATCCAATCCCATTCAATGGGATGCCTGTGGGGAAAGCAGGGAGAAGCTTTTCCTGCTCCTGCCCTATAGAAGAGACCCTTCTACATCTCCCCGGGTACCTGGTGGAGTTGTTCTTTCAGGTGCTGGAGAATTGAAAATATTCAACAATTTCACAGAGCTGAGGCAGAAGGGAAAGCCCAGGCTGAGCCCCACCACAACAGCAGCCACAGAATTACAGCCTGGGCTTCCTGCAGCAAGAATTTTCGTCTCTCTTACCCAAAACCGACACAGCTGAGCTCAGTGGCTTGAAGTGGATATCATCTGGAAACACAAAGAGCAATGATTTAGGGATGTGAGCAGGGAATTGCAGTGATTCCGTTAATAAAATGTATCGGTGGCTCTTTGCCTGCTGTTAAAGCATTTAAAAATTCGTTTGAGTTGCTTTAATTCCAAGCCCATCTTTATGCTCACATCTGATAATCCAGATTCTTCTCTGCGTCTGTGAGTTTTGAGGTTATTAAGTCATTGTGAACCAAATATTAAGCCACATGAAAAGGTCTAAAATGGCACAAACTAGAAAAGTTATTCATTAATTAAATGACCAGAATATATATTATTTACCAGCACAATCAAAAAGAGCCAAGGACTTGGCTGGTGATAGAAAAATCTGGAATCCAGCTAATTCAGGGAGAAAAGTGTGGGTTGAACAGCATTTCTGGTGAGGGGGAATTCTGTATAAGTGTCTGTTTGTCTTCATTTAGGGTGAGCACTTTAATTTAGGACAAACTACACTTGGTCATGTTGATGACCACGAAGTCCAGAAAACAAAGGCCTGGCTACAAGAGAATTTTTGCAGGAAATTCTGCTCTGAAAGGTTTTCCCTGAGGGAAGCAAAGGTCTGTCCATCCCCACAGCTCTAATGAATGTCCCCATGGCCACTTGCTGGACCCTGGGGACCACAGGGACGGCCGGGTCTGCTCAGACATTTCACCTGCCCAGCAAAGGAATTTTTTCCAATCGCCTTTTGCCCCCAAAGAATGGCAGGGCTGGGGCTATCCCAGCCCCGGTGCCACCAGCCAAACAAAGCAGGGACCGGCTGCCAGCTGCTCCCAGGGATTCACAAAGTGGCAGGATTTACAGGGAAGGCAACTCCAGCTGCTTTCCAAAAAACCTGAATCAAAGCGGTTCTGTCATCCCGAACAGACGTCATTAGTAAATGGATCTGATGGGTTTCTGGCACAGGGACACTTTCCCAGCCAGATAGGCTGGGATATGTTTTACTGGAGCTTGGAGGGTAAGGAAAAGATGGATTTGAAGTGAATGTTAAACCCCTCTGAAAATGGCTCCACTGAAGTTAATAACGTTTTACCGCTTTTCATCAGGCACAGGGGTGTGGGAATCAAAGGCAGGGACATCAGGGAGCCTCTCCAAAGCTGGAATGGCCCCTTCTCCATCCACACCTTTCCCTCTTTTTGTTTTTACCTGGACATATTCAGGGTTGAACACCTTCAGGAATGTTGGTTCCTCAGGGTTGCTTTCCATTTTTTATCCCCCTGGGGTTGGACTGGATAATCTTTAAGGTCCCTTCCAACCCAAACCATCCCATGAATCCATGAACCATTCCATGAATATTTTAAAAAAAGCCTTAGGATGCTCTTCTAGGGCTGAACCTTCCCAAATTCATATAACCAAAAGGAAACAGCTTGATTTGTTGCAATCAAATAAAAGATAGGAGATGATTTGGACATGATTTTGCCCAGGCTCATGAAAATCACTTTTCACCCCCACAGTTGCAAACCCCAAGCAAGTGCCCAGATTTAGCTGAGCAGTGGTGACATCACTGCACTGATTTTCTACCATCCAAGCAATGATTGCTGGAGATGGGGCTGGCACTGAATTCCTGTCACAAGTGCCGAAATGAAACTGTGACTTTCTAAGGTTTGCTTCTTTGTGTTGTTTTGGGGTTTGTTTTTTCGGCATTTGCCTGCTCTGTGTACACACAAATATTCTGCTACACCTCGGATTGTTGTCTAAGCAAACAGAGCAGAAAGCTGCTGCTGCCTGGAGCAGCTGGATAAACCTGGATCTGCTGGATAAACCAAGCAGCAGGTCCAGGCACATCCAGGATGTCCCTGTGTGGTTCAAACAGCCCAAACCCACAGTGGTTACCTCAGGGTTTGACTCAGGAAGGATCTTCACCTCCTCCAGAGGGGATGGCAGCTGATCTGTGGGCAATTATGGAAGGTCTGATGAGCTGAAAGAATAAAGCTGTTATTGGAGGATGGTTTAAGATTAGGAAATGCAGGAGGGGAGATTGGGTCTGGGGAATTTCTGTGCGTATATTTTGTATTTAAAGCACAAAGAGGAAGTGCTAGAAAGAGCCACAGGATCATGGAATGGTTTGGGTTGGGAAAGGACCTGAAAAATAATTTCATCCCACTCCCTGCCATGGGCAGGAACACCTTCCACTGTCCCAGGGTGCTCCAACCTGGCCTTGGACACTTCCAGGGATGGGGCAGCCACAGCTTCTCTGGGAACCTGTGCCAGGGCCTCCCCACCCTCCCAGGGAGGAAGGTGAAGACTGAGACAGAAGAACTGTGGCCCAAGAAGGAGAAAAGCAAATACTGCAACGTTTTGTTCAGGGAGGGTGAGGACATCAGAGCCTAAATCACTTAGATTCTATTGAAAATCTGATTGTGTTTTGATGCACAAAGATAATTAAAGATGGAGGTGGTGAATAAAGAAGAACAGAAAGGAACATTCTCCTCAAAATTCAGAAATAACAGAAGCCCCATGGAACTTTGTGAGCACATCGGAATGGACACACTGAGCAGTCCCAGGAAGACACCTCCGGGTGCTTGGATTGGGTAGGAGTTAATCTGGATGAAAATAAGACCTATCCAGCAGCAAAAACATCCCTGACAGGCTAATGTTCAATTTAAATAAACAGTCCTAATGAGATCTGTTATTACCTGCTATTTTGTCATGCTCTGGCATGCAGTCCTAAGTCTAATGTTTCTAAATGCTGTCATAAATTTTTTCAACCTAATCTGCTCCTAAAAATTTCAGCTCATGTCTCTCCTGCTTCACAGTAAATCATAGACAGTGTTGAAGCCTGTGAGGGGATCTAAATCTCTTTTAGAAAACCCCAGAACACCAAACCCAGTCTTTCCCCATCCCACAGGTTGCTGTGACTGTGAAGCTTCATAAAGAACTCTGAACATGTCAGACACACAATTCTGCACAAAATATATACAGAAAATGGTGTAATTCATCCAAAATTCCCTATTTAGTACCCAAAGAGGAGGAAAAAAGCTGGAATAACCTGTGCCTGCCTGACAGTACTTTGACCCTGCTGACTTTGGTCAAGGCTTTGCCCCAGCATCCCCCGAAAACAGGTCCCAAATGCTCTTCAGAGCTGGACCTGGCAGGTGGTGAATCCCTGTCCCTGCATCCCAAGGACACACAGAGGGTGGAAGGAGCTACTGTTCAGCACAGTGGGAGTGATGTCACATTGGGAATAGAAACATAATTCAAATTTGTCTGTGAATTGTGCAGTGTCAAAATCCTCATCCCCACTGTGCAAGCACATAAAGGCATTGGGAAGACATTTTTGGGGGTGAGAATGCTTTTTAACCTCCCTGGAATACATAAACGTGCACAAGTGTTGTCACTTCCACAGCCCAAACAGTTTATCCAAAGGCTGAGAGGAGCCGGAGTTTTCCACCAAGGTCGGGACAACTTTGCTGTGCCCTGACAATCCCCGAGCAGGTAATACTTGTAATGCTTTATTAACACAGACTGGGGTCAATAAACACTTTACACTCCCCTCCTCCCACGTCTCCCGACGTAATTCCCCAGCCCCAGCGCTTAAAGACCGCAGGGATTCCCAGGCCCCAGCCAGGGAGAGCTCAGCAGCTCAGCTCCGTTTCAGCTCCTTCTAAGGCCACCGTGTCTGCCACCTTGATAAATGCAGTTGTTACTAGGAAAGAACAAAATCCTTTAATCATTTTCAAACATTAAATTCCATCATGTCTGGCCCGTAAATGTAAAGTTCACTTTCCAGGAAGGATTTACCGAAGCCGATACCTCGTGCTGGCAGAACGTTCCCCGTACATTTAGCAGAAATGACTTTTTCGGGGGCGGTTTTTGATACGTTCGGCTCCAAAACTCCAACCGTGCCCTAATTCGCCCCGAGCGGCTCCAGCTGAATGTTGTCGTCTGTCCCTCATAAGGGCTCTGCTTGTCCCGGCCTTATCCCGGGATAGTTAAAGCTGCAAAAAA